>JASDQU010753623.1:698-12331 GCA_032191745.1 Picea mariana | reverse complement strand
AACCCATAGATAAAATTATGCATCCCTGGCTCTCACTCTACCCACTTGTCTAGGCATCCCCTAGCCACAACACCTTGTTTACATGGCTTGGATGAAACCTTCCTGGGAACTTCCCTTCTCTTGTGGATACTATCCCAATAAGATGTCTTGTCCTTTTCTTCGATCTTGTATTGTGGATTTTTGTAATATCTTTGAGTTGTTGAATGATATATCAAGGTTTTTATGCATATGTTTGATAATATTAATGATGAAATGTGATTGACATTGCTATGATCCCTGTGACTAATGAGCCCATGGAGGGCGTAGTTTTTGATGTGCAGGATCATGCCTGACGGACAGGTACCATTTGGACCGATACACATGGGGAGATGATTAGCTCAGACCTCCATGGGTCTGAAGAGCCCATCAGATGGTTGTTGAGACCCTGTCAGAGGGGCAGAGACAGGACAGTGTTTGACCAAGGTTTTTCACCGGAGAAGAAGACGATGTTTCACCAGAGGCACTTTGGAAGAAACCGACCTAGGGGGAATGACCCCTTTTTAGTGGAATGTTGGCCTTGGAAGGCTCAGAGCGTCCCCATCCTTACCATGACATCATCCAACTTCATGGTCATTCCTGGAGGCAAACTGGGCAGCAGTGGCACGTGTGGCTTGTTGGAGAGGCCCCTGGGGGGATAACGTTTTGCTCCTGGATGTCTCATCTGCCCTAAAAGGGGATAGCACCTCCCTTAAAGAGGATTTTACCTTTATTACAGCTTAGTTAGGGTTTTAGTTTGACAATTTAATGTAAAAACAATATTTTGGTCTTGTCGGCCATTTTTTATGACCTAAAATTAATTAAAGTCATTGATACACTATATATTGAGGGTTTTCACTCTCATTTTGACAGAACACATCACTCACTCTCCTAGTGAGGTCTGATTTTTTCACCCTATTGGGGTTATTGGCTGATTTTAGGAAGGTGCACTTGTTTAAGGAGGAGATTTTTTGCATTCTATGGTGTTTTTCTTGAAGGAAGGTTTACAACTAGGGTTTTCATGGTTATTTTCTTGATGATTTGTAAGTATTTTTCTGCAAAACTTCTTGATTGAATGGTTGTAGTTTAATTTCTTGCATCTATTTATAAATATTGTTGAATCAAAACCCTAGGGGACAAGCACACAAGTAGGTTATTGTCTCATGTCCCATGATAGAAAAACCTTTTAGCCATTGAAGAAGAAGAAGAGAGCCTAGCCATAGGTACACTCTTTCTTTCTTCTTCCCTTAAGCTAGTCATACCTTTGAACTTCAAGAGGAAGAGGACGTCCTAGGCCTAGGTTATCTACACCTAGGGCCATTTTATTTTAGGGTTTGTTGAAAGAGCCTTGCCTTAGCAACACTCTCCCTCTTCAAACTCTCTTGTCTTGATTTTTCTTTTCATTGAGCTAGTTGTTTGCTAGGAAGGAGTAGAAAGCACAAGGCCTTTCTTTAGCAACACTGGAGTGAGCCTCTCTCCCCTAGGGTTTTGTCTTTAAGGCCCTTCTTTAGCAGCAACTTGAAACCTTTCCCTCTTGTTCTTTAAATCTTATCCCCTTCAACTTGTACTTCCTTTACCTTTTTGACTCCATTAACCCTTAGGCACTGATCTTAAGCCTCCAGCATTGAAGTGAAAGTGATCAAACAAACTCTCAAACTCTTTGCTAAATTGAAAACCTAAGTAACTACTAACCCCCAAAAGGCTGACGTCACCCTTGGTTATTTCATCTTGACGTAACAACTTTCCTTTATTAGGCAATTGGATGGTGTTTAAAACATTTATTGAATGAGGGATTGATTGGATACATTGATTGTTACATCATCTTGATATTTATTGGTGAAGTAACATTATTTCATTGCTATATTAACAAACATTGACTTCGTCAATATTTATTGTTTCAATTGCTTATATTGATATCAGATAGTCTATTGAAGTACTAACCCATTGAATCATAGCTTGCATATATATATTGGTTTGCTTTGCTCTAGGCAGGTGTTCTTCTTTGGGCCTACACTTCATTATTGGTTGTTTAGTCAGGACTATTTGTTTTGGTGGTGACCTGTGAAG
Source organism: Picea mariana (assembly GCA_032191745.1). Lineage (NCBI taxonomy): Eukaryota > Viridiplantae > Streptophyta > Pinopsida > Pinales > Pinaceae > Picea > Picea mariana. The sequence goes on along the minus strand of JASDQU010753623.1, from coordinate 10,249 downwards.
GGGGAACTTTACTTTGACTTTTTAAACCTTCGCCTCTTCAAAACTCCAGGTTACTGGGGATGTCTCCCCTGGGCCTGACCTCCCTAAAGAGAAAGAAACTCCCCATTGTGGTGACATTGGGTGGGATAGGCTCTTGTTACGCTAGTTTGGCCTTCTATCTTATAGCCATTTGACCTAGATACAAACTATGCGATAACACTCCCAACATCTGGTAGGTGGTGGCCATGTCAGGATCTTTCTCATAGATTTGGGACCATCTAGAGGTCTCGTGGCTGCAAGAGTCTAGCACCATGGTGAGTGCTATGACTGGAGATAGGTTGAGGAAATAAAAGACACAATTGGTACTTCATGTCTTATACTTGGTGTTGAGGTGTAACTATTGCAAGTATGTGGACCACTTATGATGGTGGCCATTCTACAATTTTCTTTGTGCCTGCATGAACTACAATGACTTATTATCAATGTGAATGATTGTCTCCTTCCCGAGAATGTAATGCCTCCATTGGTGATAGAATTGAAAAATGGAATACATTTCTTTGCCATAAGTAGGGTACTTACGGACGACATCCGATAGTGTCTCACTATGCTATGATAGGCCACGAGGTGGTCATGCTGAGTGAGAATTGCGCCCACAATATAGTCTGAAGCATTTGTCTCGATCTCAAAGTGTTGTTGCGGGTTGAGTAATGAAATCATTGGGGATGAGAAAAAGCGTTGCTTCAAATCATTGAACCCTTGTTTTTGGGACAGGACCCAAACAAATTTTTCCTTATCACCACCCCTATTTACTTGGCTGAGGGCCCATGCAATATGGGAGAATCCCAACACGAACCTGCAATAGAAATTGGCAAGGCCTAAGAAGATCTGAAGCTCAGTGAGCGTGGTTGGGGCTGGCCAATCATAGATGCCCTGGATCTTGGCTAGATCCATATGCACACCATGATTATTAACAATGTAGACTAGGTACTGGACCATGTCCATGCCAAAAGAGAATTTTTCCAAGTTGGCATACATCTTGTGCTGCCACAAAGTGTGCAGAACCTATTGAATATGTTGCAAGTGTTCCACCCAAGTATTGTTGTATATGAGGATGTCATCTAGATACACCACTACAAAATAATTGGTGAAAGGCCGCAAGATATCATCCATCATCCTCATGAAAGTTGTTGGGGCATTTGTCAAACCAAAGGGCATGACCAGCCATTCAAAAATACCTTCTTTTGACTTGAAGGCAGTCTTCCATACATCTATGTGCTCTATTGGGATCTGATGGTAGCCAGACTTCAGATCAATATTACTAAAGTATTTTCCCCCCTTGATCTGATCAAGGAGATCGTCGATTCGAGGAATCAGGTACTAGTTCCTGACTGAGATTTTATTTAGGGCCCGGTAATCAATGCAGAGTCGCCAGGTCTCGACTTTCTTCTACACAAGCACGATTGGACTTCCACAAGGTGATGAGATGGGTCAAATGTGTCCATTTTGTTGTAGTTCTTGGATCTAACGCTTTATCTCCTCATTTTCTAAGAGAGAGCAAAAATATACTGGCCCATTGGGTAGCAGTGTGTCAGGGGTCAGATTGATGGAATGCTTGACCTGACAGTGCAGAGGAACCCAGTAGGTGAGGAGAATATGTCTTTGTATTATTCCATGACCTTATCCACTTGATTTTTCTACATGGAGAGGCCAGTCACGGAGGCCATGGATGTGGCTGCAATTTTTCACTCACTCTAAGAGAAAATCATGAAGAAGACAAACCTCCCCATCTGAGAGATGACTGTTGACACTTAAAATCACAACGTTGGATGAGTCTTCCTAGGTGGCCACAAGGGGTAGTGCAACATCCATGGGACCCAATGCTTGAAATCCTGACCCCACCTGAAAGGGGTTGTGGCTAGTTGAACTATTTATGGCTTTGTTGTAGTTGTGCTAAACATAGGGAAGACTCTCATCACATGTGTGGGGGTGCTTGGAATTGTACATGCGCCAGATATGAACAATCATCCAGTTGACGACCTCGGTTTAGACATCCATCTAGGGGTGTAAGGAAGTGGATTTGGTGAGCATGGTGTCCATCAGCGACCAAAGGCTCGACCAGAATGTGCTGAGGAATTGACTGTCCCGATCTGAGATAATGTTTTGTGGTATCCCAAATTGTACCCACACTCGTTCAAAGAAGATCTTGGCAATGGCCTTCACTATGATTCTCTTCTTGCAGGCGACCATAATATCCATCTTGGAAAAGTGATCAACAAACACAAAAACACAGTCATTTCTCTGCTTGGTGGACGAAATGCCTAACATGTAATCCATTGAGATGGATTCCCAGGGTTTTTCAGGAGTAGATAGAGGGGTGTACATGCCTTTCTTCTTAGTGGTCAGTTTGTAAATGGTGTAGGAAGTGCATGACCAGATATACTTGTTGACATCCTGTCGAAGTTTCAGCTATTAGAAATGTTGTTGCAACATTGCCACTATCTTTTCTACACCGAAGTGTCTTGCTACCCGACTATAGTGGGATTCCCAAATCATCTTCTCTCACTCGCTTGATGGAACACAGAGATGAACCAGATGGCACAAAAACCTGTCCTGAATATGGAAATTAGTGACAACTATGTTTGTGCCCAACATCTGGTAGGTGGTGGACAAATCAGGATATTTCTCATAGAGTTGGGGCCATCTGAAGGTCTTGTGGCCACAAGAGTCTAGCATCGTGGTGAGTGATGTGACTGGAGGTCGACTGAGGCAATCAACGACACAATTGGTACTTCATGTCTTATACTTGATGTTGAGGTGTAACTGCTACAAGTATGTGGACCACTTATGATGCTGGTCATTCTGCAATTTGCCTTGTGTCTACATGAACTACAATGACTTATGATTAGTGTGAATGATTGTCTCCTTCCTGAGAATGTAATGCCTCCACTGGCGACAGACTTGCACAATGGAATAAATTTCTTTGTCGTAAGTAGGATACTTATGAATGACATCCGATAGTGTCTCACTATGATAGGCCATGGGGTGGTCGTGTTGAGTGATAATTTCTCCCACAACATAGTCTGAAGCATATGTCTCGATCTCAAAGGGTTTTTGTGGGTCGGGTAATGAAATCACTGGGGATGAGCACAAGAATTTCTTCAAATCATCGAATGCTTGTTTTTGGGACAGGGCCCAAACAAATTTTCCTTACCACCACCCCTATTTACTTGCCTGAGGGCCCATGCAATATGGGAGAATCCCAACACGAACTTGCGATAGAAATTGGCAAGGCCTAAGAAGATCTGAAGCTTAGTGAGCGTGGTTGGGGCTGGCCAATAATAGATGACCTAGATCTTGGCTAGATCCACATGGACACCATGCTAATCAACAATGTAGACTAGGTACTAGACCATGTCCATGCCGAAGGAGAATTTTTCCAAGTTGGAATACATCTTGTGCTACTACAGAGTGTGCAGAACCTATTGAATATGTTGCAAGTGTTCCACCCAATCATTGTTGTAGATGAGGATGTCATCTAGATACACCACTACAAAATAATTTGTGAAAGGCCACAAGATATCATCCATCATCCTCATGAAAGTTGTTGGGGCATTTGTCAAACCAAAGGGCATGACCAACCATTCAAAAAGACCTTCTTTTGACTTGAAGGCGGTCTTCCATACATCTTTGTGCTCTATTGGGATCTGATGGTAGCCAGAATTCATATCAATCTTACTAAAGTATTTTTCCCCCTTGATCTGATCAAGGAGATCGTCGATTTGAGGAATCAGGTACCAGTTCCTGACTGTGATTTTATTTAGGGCTCGGTAATCAATGCAGAGTCACCAGGTCCCATCTTTCTTCTGCACAAGTATGATTGGACTTCCACAAGGTGATGAGATGGGTCAGATGTGTCTCTTTTGGAGTAGTTCTTGGATATGACACTTTATCTCCTCATTTTATAAGAGAGAGAGACAATAGATTGGCCCATTGGGTAGCAGTGTGTCGGGGGTCAGATTGATGGAATGCTTGACCTGATAGTGCAGAGGTACCCAGTAGATGAGAAGAAGATGTCTTTGTATTATTCCATGACCTTATCCACTTGCTTTTTCTGCGTGGAGAGGTCGGTTAAGGAGGCTATGGATGTGGCTGCAATTTTTCACTCACTCTAAGMGAAAATCACGAAGAAGACAAACCTCCCAGTTTGAGAGATGGTTGTTGACACTTAAAAGCGCAACGTTGGATACCATGCTCGCAAATTATTTCCAAGATTTATTATTTAATTATATTAATAATATACAAGTAGGTGGGACCCCTTGTTTGACTTATGGCACTATGACGGAGAAGCGCCACTCATATTTTGTTTGTTTATGTGTTGGTTGCAACACATATTCTATAGCTTATTCACTTCAAATCATGGTTAAAATGCTTATGGTAAGAAATTCTGAGCAAGATGGTTAAAACAGGAAAGAATGTGGTCTTGATTATCTCTCGCAAAATGTGATATGATGCTTTAATGGGTGAAGGAATAACACTCCAGTTTGATTTTGATTTTATATGTCCACTATATTGTATATGGGTGAATGCCCCAACTCTTGCTACAATTGTGGTGCACATTGTTTTGATGGAAATATTAGTTGTATTCCTAGCAAATAGTCACATGTTAAATGGGATGGTGGAAAAGGTAGGTGCATTTTTAAATTGTGGCGCGCTATAACCTCGAATCTGAGACTATTAATGTGAGGCACCATGTAGTAAACCTTATGTTCTTTGTACTGACCAAACCCTCAGGTTTTTTATCTTGCTCTCTTCTGCCACTTAGTTTCACTGTTATACATCGAACCCTATCCATTATGGTGAAAATGTTGCTTACCCAAAATGTGATGGGAGTATTGTTCTTTCTCTTTTACTTGGGCACAGGTTTAATTGGTCACTTACTTGGAAATTATGGAAGAAGTGTTGCACTCACTTATTCACTGGAAGTTACAATCTATCCTTATGAAGCTTATGAGTTTGATAGAAATTTTTGCATATCCTTGTTTAAAAATAAACTTTCCATGTTTATCGAATTTGAGAAAACACATGTGTATAAGATGTCTTATGTTTGAATTCAATAATATGAATCTAAATGAAATGGATGAGGAATTGTGATGAATGATTGGCTCGATTAAATGGTGATTATTGTTGGCACCAAGCCGAAGGGGAAAGAAGAACGATCGTGGGAAAGAAAGCGTGTAGAAAACCGAAGTAACAACTGGAAAAAGAATAGCACGCATGCATGCAAGAAAGCGTGCACAAAGGAAAGAAACAACTGGAGGAAGAACAATACGTGTATGGGAGAAAGACCTAACGTAAAAAGGGTTATGGTTTTGATAATATTTTGTAAAAGGCTAAAGAGCCCGAAATGTATAAATATAGATACAAAAGTATCATATAGGGATGATGTTTTGTATGATGATGGTTGTTATTTGTTTTCAGTATATTGTTGATTAAGTTTTGGAGACTGTAACCATGCAGGAGCGTAGGTGATATGTAATGTTTTTAGATGTATGAACCGATTTTGTAAGTTGTTGAGCAAAGAAGATATGAGGGAAGGTAGATCTGAGGATTAGACCGCGGGCTGTAGAGCCTGGTGCAATCTAGTTCCTCTCACATAGATCTTACCTAGTTTAGTGGAGAATTGTAAGCACGTGGTGCCAGGAATGAAGAACTACCATAATAAAAGAGCCAAGAGACAAATCTTTGTGGACTTATCCTAGGAGAGGGTGAACCATGGTAATACTTGCATAATGTTTTGAAGGTATGCATGTCTCTACTTTCTTTCAGCAGTTAATGGTTAATCTTGATGAATGAGTTAATACATTGTTATGAATCTGTTTATACTTTGATGGAATTAAACTGTGGGATATATGTATGTGACTTCAAGGAATAAGTAGTTTACCTTACAACTCACGGTAGATGGATTTAATAAAGAAACCCCTATCCCCTACTCTATCCTAGGCTATAAACACCTGAGTCTTACAGTCACCCATTTAAAGCTATCTCGGGTGAGACTGCGTAGTACCTTCTGGGTGTTGTGTTGCCTTCTGGTTTACCAGGAGGGCCGATAGTTTTAGAGGATTTGTTGGAACCCTGAATGACATGAACCCTGGGTCAATAACTCAGACAACCCGAGAATGGAAATAGTAACCAACAAATGGTTCCATTGTCGTGTTAAGAGGAACAAGAGAGGAATGAGTAGATGAGATGGAATGAATAAGAATTGAAGGAGCGGAACATAAGAGAAATGAGCCATTAGAAGGGAATGTTGAGACCTTGGAACCCCACGAGAGAAGAAAGAGAGGGCTAGTTGAGAACTAAAGAGCTAGAGTTTACACAAAAAGACAATAGAAACCCCAGGATCACACCGCGTAAATACCTGGATAAATACGTATTTACAGATTTACACAAAGTCTTTTTCTATGATTTTCCAAATCTACTACAGGAGTGGATCTTAATGTTAAAGGATAACCACGTGACGAACCAGATTTAACACCTAAATTGGACTCCAGTACAGATCCAACAGTTGCAGTAGGTGAACACCAAATTCACCCGCGCAATCGACTTTTGGCTTGATAGTATTGTGGCAGGCTTTATCACAGAATTTGCAGTAGACACAACAAAGTCATACAATGCAGCCGAGAAAGAGTTCCTATGAGGACCCAGAGGAAGGTACATTCAATCACTGTATACTTATATCGAGATATTATTATATAACAAAGGTGTAATGACAATGGAATCAGACAACTAGAATTCCCTGCATGCATGGGGGAAGGGGGGAAGCACTAACAAAGAGAGGAGGAATGGAAGGAGGGTAGGATAAAGAGAAGAAGGAAGAGGAACCCTTGGAACTGATCTTGATGGATGATGACCACCTTAATTGGATCTTGGCGTCAGCAGGAACAATGCGTAGCGGAGCACCCTACCAATATAAGGTGAATACTAAGAAGAGAGTCGTAGATGAGAGGGAGGGCTTGGAAAGCGATGAGGAAGAGGTAGAGGATCTCCGGGCTATGGAGTAGATTGAGGAAATCAAGTGCGCCACGTATGAGAGGAAAACAAAAGGCCCAAGAATAGGAGGAGAAGACAACCATCCCTTTAATATTAATGTCAGTGTGGAACCCATAAACCCATGTGCGACCAATACACCAAAGAGAACACCACCGTTTAGACAACCAAAGTTCAGAGGAAGTCTGACAGCAGAAAGAAAATCTACACAAATAGAAACAATTGGAGGATCCAGTTCAGGCAACCTTATTCAAGTATCTACACCATGCGAAGGAGGGAGTAGCTCAGTATTTGGAATGGCAGGACACGATCCTACTATCAGATTACCAAAATTTCGAGGAGAAGCAACAGAAGACCCTGAGAAGCATCTGTTCATCTACGCAAAGATCTGGGAAGAAAAGCAGATCACTGATGAAGACACCAAACTCACGCAACTAGCGATCACGCTAAGAGACCGAGCACTATACTGGTACATGAGTCTAGACACAAACAGTGTTTCTGGAACGACAAGGACACTGGACGACATTAAGAAACTATTTATAAATGAGTTCCAGAAGCCGAGCTCAGAGGATCAATACATGAATGAGATGATTGAAATAAAACAAAAACTAGGAGAATTGGTATGGGAGATTGATAAAAGATTCAAGCAATTAAAAGGAAAGTTAAAATACGTTATGACCGATATGCAACATCAACACCTGTTTTTCAACTCACTACTCCCACACTTAAAATATCCATTACGACAACAGAAGTTTTAGACGCAGGCAGAGACCCTATAGGCAACCTTGCAACTAGAAGAGAATCAGTACCAGCAGACGGACCCGGCTATCGAAGAACTGAAGGAGGATCTGAAGAACTTAACATTTCAGTTGAACTAGAATAAGAACAAGGACAAACAAGAAGTTGTTTGGTGCACTACCTGTAGGACGGAAGGACACCACAAGAATGAATGCCCAACATTCTCATAGTATATGGCGACGGGGATGCCAAACCCACTACCACAGGGAGGATTATGGTGTGAAATATGCAAGAAACCGGGTCACGACCCTTACCACTACATGATGATGCAGAAATACCAAACAGTTCCAAATAACTCATATTACACCTTTTGCAAGTCAGTCGGCCATGACGACAAAGATTGTAGAACTATGGAGCTGATGCGGGAAAGAACATCAGACACATATAGGGTATAGGTAGAAATGATGACTGGGCAAACAACAACATAGTTCAATCAAGCCTTAGCCCCATACAACACCGCGCAACAACAATATAATATTGCGTTGCATCCGTACAATAACGTGCAGCCACAGTACAACCCGGCACAACCGCAGTATAATACCACGTAGTATAATCAAGCACCATAGTATAATGCACCATGAGGAGATCGCGTAGTATATAGAGGAGCAGGATGAGCCAGAGGAGGTTTCAGACGCGGTAGAGGACCCGTTACATGTCACAATTGCCAACAACCAGGACATTACGCATGGGAGTGTTTAATGCCACCAATGACTTGTATGTATTGTCGTGCATCGGACCACAATACGGAGGAATGTCCAACATTACCTATAAAGATACAGGAAAAAAGGAATCAAAATAACTAGAATGTTCGGTGGATTTCAATCAAAGCAAGGGATGACAGACGAAACATCAACATAGTCACTCGAGGAGGAATGAAAACAGGAAATGACTCAGTTCGACGGGAACCATCGCATAACCAATGGGTAAAGAAGAAAACTGACCCCAAGAAGCAATTCGACACACATAAGGAGAAGGAGATATTTACATAATCCCGACAAGAATTCCAGAAGGAGAGCATTGCGCCGACTGCACAACAGAGCAAGGAAGCTCGGGAATATGAAATGCTACCATTACTGGACCATACCAACAGAATACAACCCAAGGAACAAGTAAGTACTATCAAAGACTTTTTGCAATCATGCATCAAAATGTTAAGTGATCCTTCATCTGTCAAAATATTACAAAACATCCTAGAAAAATGTAGCAGCGAGACGGAACAGAAGCTAGAACTGAAAACTGTCAATCACCTACACACAAGAAGAAGAACAAGTAGGGAATTTAGACTAAATGCTAACATTGGGGATTTCAATATGGGATATATTATACTAGATATAGGATTTGAAGTGAATGTACTACAAAAGCTACATGGAAATGCATGGGAGAACCTACACTGGGATACTCAACTGTTCAATTAAAGCTAGAAAATCAACATAGAGTCCTACCAATAGGTAGAATGAAAGGAGTGATGGTAGATCTAGATGGTGTGCGCACTAAGGAAGACTTTGAAGTCATCGAAATAGTAGACGACACAACACCTTACCCAGTGCTACTTGGTCTAGATTGGGCGTTCAACAACCAGGCCATAATTAACTTAAAAACCAGAAAAATGACATTTGAATCGGGGGACTACAGGGTCATAGCCCCACTTGACCCATCAGAAGGCCAGAGGTTCGTAGAACCCACTTGTCTGGTTTTGCGCCTCTTTTGTCACCTAAATGATCAAAACA
>JASDQU010753622.1:0-11836 GCA_032191745.1 Picea mariana | reverse complement strand
AAGCTTCCTTTCAAGTGCAGGGCTTGTCATGAATATGGTCATTTTGCTAGAGATTTCCCAAAGGCAACTCCCCCAAAGAAACAAGAAGAAGCCAACAAAAAATCGTAGCAATCCAACAAGAAAAAACGGCTACTCCCAAGAATATATCTAAGGAGGCTAACCCAAAAATAGAGATCCCCTCAATCCAAAAGTCCCTTCTTCCTCGAATACCCCCCTATCATATCTATCCAAAACCGATTCAAATATTTGGTAGATATTGAAGAACAAGAAATGGATGAATATCGAACGATTCCCATGAATCAACCAAACCTAGTAGTGATCCCCTCGGCATCTGAAAATCCCACTCCAGGACCAACCACACATGAAAACCAAGACCAGAAGAAGAAATTTTGAAAATTATTGTCCCTAAACACTAGGCCTCTATCGAAATCTCAGGTGATGAAAAAAACTTTGAATTTTTTCATAGTCCTCCCCTAACTAAGAAAAGACTGGGAAGAAAACCAAATTCCCAGAAAAGAGAAKAAGAAGCAAAGCTGAAAAAGGAACTCGGGAGGCAGAGAAGTATTGAAAATCCCATMAAGTATCAAAATTCTAGGTAAGAAGGAAATTCTAACCTCTCTAATGGAGGGAACTCCAAGTCTTCATGAAGATGATGAAAACAACCTCCTGGAACTGTAGAGGTTTGGGGATTTTGGAAAAAATGAAACAAGTTAAAAACATAGTCAAGTAGGAAAAACCATGTATCCYCYTGCTCCAGGAGACAAAGATGAACGAGGATGATMTCCTTCAACACATAGATGATTTTAGGGGCTAAATTTCTCTAATGGGATGATTTTCCATGGTTTTTCCCAAAAAATGATTCACCAATTTCCATTTTTTCTAAACGATTCTCCCAAATTCCATAGAATAAAATTATTTTACCTTAAAAATCACCAAAATGTTTTAGAAACTAKATAAAATCCTTAGAAATTTTAATATTTTTAGAAAACTATCRCGAAACATATAACATTTTGCATATTAAGGACTAGTAAGATTTTCCCATGTTTCTACATTTTGATATAGATTTCCATACTTAAAATCATCCCTGRTTCAACATTGTAGTTATTTATGGAAGTCGAGTTTAAGTATTGCAATGAGTTCACGAGGAGCCTCTGGAGGTTTGTGCATAAAGTGGGATCCTCAACTCTTCCTCCTAGAAGAGTCTCTCTCCACCACCCACTGGATCACCTCTAATATGAGGTATATCTCTTCAGGTACATAATTTCTTCTTCTAAATGTTTATATTCCTAATCTGAATGTAGAGAAAAAATCTTGTTGGGATTACATTTTTTAGCTTCAAGAGATATTTCCTTTGCATAACTGGATTTTAGTAGGGGACTTAAATGTCACCCTCTCCTTGTATGGAAAAAATGGGAGGTTCAAATTTTAGGGACACCTTTTGGGAACATCTCAAAGATCTCATTTCTTCTATAGAGTTGGTTGATGTCAATCCTGCAAAAGGAAAATATACTTAGAGCAACAGAAGAATGGGGGCTAGTCACAATTCTGCCACATTGGATAGATTCCTTTTGTCCATTTCCTTTATGGATAGAAACCTCATCCCCTCCTCCTATATTATTCCTTAGGATGGATCAGACCACATGCCCATATCTATCACTCTTKAGAKCCTTGAACATTTAGGGCCAATCCCATTTAGGTCCAATCCCCTTTGGATGCAGCATTCATATTTTTTGGAGGTAGTAGTTTCATCTTGAAATAAATGGATAGATGGATCGCCCCTTCACATTTTGGAAAGAAAATTGAATTCTCTCAAATCCAACCTCATATTTTGGATTAAGAAGCCTCCTCCCATGGTTTTCCCCTCCCTTGGTGATCTCAAATCGAATCTAGACAACATCATATCAAGAATGGAGACCGAAGACATCACCAAAGATCTCATATTAGAGGAGAGACAAACCTATCAATCCATGAAAAAGGATATGGAAAATGAGGAAGCATCTTGGTGACTCAAATCCATAATTTTATGGTTAAAATAAGGAGATCGGAATACAAAATGTTTTCATTGGAAGACAAAAGCTATACATTGGCACAATTGGGTGAAAGATATTTATTCTGCTACTAGTGAATTGATCACATATTATGAGMAGATCAAGCACGAATCTAAAAGGAACTTTGAAACTCTTTATTCTGAGGTCCCCCACTTCGACTTGGATCTTACAAAGGACATTCTCTCTAACATCCCCAAGTTGGTTTCTGATAGTGATAACATTTTGTTGAATTGGTATGTTTCAAAGAAACATGTGTGGGAGGTAATTTTTCGAATGGATCAAGAAAAATATCCTAGTCCAGATGTTTTCTTGACCCTTTTTTATCAGGAGTGTTTTCAAATCATAAATTCATATTTTTTCTGAATGATCCAATATTCTCAGAGGGCATCTAAAATTATTGGGGATACAAGATTTTCCTTTTTAGCCTTAATTCCCAAAGACTCCAACTGTTGGGTTACTTGGGATGACCCAGGTTCTAGATATAGGATTACCAAAAAAACCTTCTACCATCAGCCCTTCTGGATACCAGAAGGAAACACAATGCACAGAGTGCATTGCACAGTCTCACCTGAGATGGATTCTATGGGTGGTCATAGGACTCATGTGTCTGCAACTCTGGGATGGGATGTATTTATTTCTCTGAGGAATTAAACCTACTTACTGTTAACCCCAAGTCCTCATTAGACCTTATTCCTAACCCTTGTCACTACTATTGAAATAGGGATTCATTAATTGTTACAACCGCATTTGATCAAAGGAAAACATTGCTATACTATAACACAAGCTTCTGATCTAATTATTAGCTATAATATTCTTTCATTCCATGCTATTTTATAGATTCCATTAGCTTAACCTTATTACACAGTGGTCATTCCTTTAACAGGAAATATATCAATTATCAAAACTTATCAAAGTAAATGAAACCATAAACACTACATACAATCACATAGAACACAGATATGTCATGGTTCATCCCCCCTAGGGTTACGTCCATAAATATTTGTCGCTTTAGCTCTTTATTCATATGTCATGCAAAATTTAGTGGTGTGCATTGTACAATCCTTCCTTCATTACATCCGATCTCCACAGATCGAAATAGTTCTCACTTACACTGAGAATCCCTCATCAAAACCCTAACAAATAGTTGAACCAACTACACAGTGTCAACAATCGATTGATCATCACCGCTCTTACAGTCCTAATACATTCTACTTATAAACAAATCGGACAAATCCCTTATAAAAACACTAACCCTAGGTGGATTAGGTTTTTCCACTTCCTCCTTGACTTCGTCTCAACTAGTCCTCAACCCAACCATTTCTCCAAGTCGGTGATTGTCCACTTTTTGACCACTCCGCAATAGTTTGTCCACTTTCTATCTGTTTTTCTCAATGCAGGTTTTCCCTTGTTTCCAACATAGGTTTTCCCTTTTTTCTGGCATGCTCCCTTGTTTTTTGACACTGCTTTAACTCCTTCAAAACTTCTTCTATTTTTTCCAAAATTGGTCTGCGCCAACACGAAGCCTTCTTCCTTTGCAAGGTTCAAGAAAATTTCTCTATGCAATGTCTCATATAATATCATCCCTAAAATCATTACGAATAGTTTAAAACCCCGTATTCCCTCAGTCATCTCTCTGAAACATGGAGGATTTGTGGAGAAGTGTCAAATGGTGGGTAACATCATCCTTGTACATGAAGCAATTCATTCAAGACATCGGTAGAAAGAGAGGGGCTTGGATATCAAGATAGATATGGAGAATTATTTTGATCAAGTCAGATACAACTTCTTCCTAGGAGTCTTATATTAGTTTGGATTCATTTATAATCTCATCTACTAGATAGCTTTCTATATTAATCAGCCTTGGATTTCCCCATTAGTGAATGGATGCCCATCGAATTTATTTTCCCTCTCCACGGGGCTGAGGAAAGGATTCCCACACTCCCCTATTCTTTACATCTTAATGGTTTTTTCTCTTAGAATGATTTTGGAGAAGGAGAGGAGGCTCACATCTATTCCAAGTATTAACCTTTCCCCTGGGGTGCACCAGATGAATCACTCACAATTCACATACGATACATTTTTTTAAAGGGGGCCTTTACAATCATTGACCACAGATTCAAATTAATGCTTGACTCCTTTACAAAGGAACCAGGACCTGTAAACGAATCCAAAAGTAAGCTTTATGAATCAAACATTTATTAGAGCTTGACCACTCAAATATCTAGGATCCTTCATTTTGAATATGAAGAAAATTGGAAATCCTTCAAGTATCTTGGGATCCTGATTAGCCTAAAATTGCTTCCTTTCAATTCTTATCTCCCCATCCTAGATAAGATTAAAAAATTGTTCATCTCTTGGGGATTGCAATGGTTGAATCCGGCTGGAAGAACCATGTTAATTAAATTGTTCCTCTTCTTTTTACCTTTATTCCAATTCTCCTCATTGCTCATGCAAAAATTAATCAAGGTAGTGATAACACAGGAAATTCATAAGTTCCTATGGCAAGGTGGCCACTCCAATAATAAAATATTGCATCTGGTCTGATGGAAAATAGTCAAAGCTCCAATAAAAATTGGGGGGCTCAGAGTTCATAATCCAAATCTAGTGAATACATTCTTGGGATAATTTTTTTATGGTAGTTAATCACAGACAATAAGGAATGGTGGAAATAGGCCATTCAATTCAAATATCTAACCTAGGATATACTAAGGTGCCTAAATACTAAGTAAGCTCCAACATCTGGATCCCTATTATGGAAACTACTGAATTCCTCCATGTATTTGGTCCAAAGTCAACTTACATGGCTCCCAGGAAATGGGAAATCCATCAATTTGATTAAGAATGGGATCTCTAGACAACATCCTCTTTCCCACAACTTAATGTTGAGGCCATTATTCGATTAGCTTAGAGACAATGGGAAATGCAACTTGTTTGAAATATCATCCTGAAATCAAATCTTTGGTTTATGGTCTAGTTGGGATCTTGGTCCCATCCCCTCCCATCTCTCTAAGGTTGCATCCTTTCTCTTCGCATCTCTTCAAGTTTCTTCTCCTCTCAAATTCCATCTTAAATATGCAAGGGGTTGGGGACGATATGGTTACTTGATGAAGTACTGGTATTCTCATATTCTGAAGTCGTCTTGTCTCCCACCTGTGCAAAGAAATTGGAAAACAATCTCAAAAAAGTGTGTTCCTTCCAATAATAAAAAATTTCTTTTGGACTCTTGCTCATAACAAAGTCCCAACGGGGGAGAATTTAGAAAAAAAGGATTTTTGGGGACCTTCACATGTCCCATGTGCCAACAACACTCAGAATCATCCGACCATATTTTTCTTCAATGTCCCTATGCTTAAGAAGTCTAGAAAATGGTAAGGTAGGACCTTTATTGCAAAATTCGTTGGCCCAATTCTCTCTCAAAAAAAATTGTCAGATGAATATTCTTTTACTCTAGCACATTCAAAGGTAAATCTCTTTTCTATATATCTATACAAGTCTTCCAAATTTTGTTTGTTGGAAGCTCTGGCTAGTGCGAAATAAAAATATTTTTGAAGATCACCTTTTGCCTTCTCTAGGGGTGGCTTCCAAAGCCTTTTCTCTCACTTATGAATCACTTGGATCCTCCCTCTCTTCCTCCCACTCCCTCTTCCTCTCCATAGACACCTTGGAATTTGAATGGTGTCTCCAATTCTCTCCCCTTTATCATCGCTTTCCCCCTCCTTCCCCCTCCCCCTCAGTTCCCAACTGGTAGCTTTGCTTACACCCTCTAGAATTATTCCTTTGGAGACAGAATATCGCAGTTCCTTTCTTGTGATTTGATTGATCTTGGAAAGGGAATCCTGAAGTTTCCAGTGCGGGAGGGGCTATCTTTCACCCTAGAGGAAATCTCATAATTTTGTATGCTTGGGGCCTTGGGGAAATTACAAATAATCAAGATGAGGCCTATGCTTTGTATCAATGCCTCATTATTTCAAAGGGACAAGGATATCAATATATGATGATCATGGGATATTTTAAATCCATCATATCTCTAATAAAAATAGCTAATCTTCCATCTAGATCCATCCTCAAGTGGATTATTCAACGGATTATTTGGGACATCTCTTCCTTCATGTCCACCTAGTTCTATAATGTGAAGTAGGAATGAAATAAGGAATAAGAATTTATGTAAAACAAAGGCTTCTACCAAATCAGTGGAGACTTGGAAATCAATGGAGCCCACCATTCTCTAAATCCATTTTCATGTAGGTCCAATTTTGATTTAATAAATTTGTGGCCTTCACTGACATTCAAGGGGCGACCATTGGAATTGGTACCCACAAGAGTTCACGAACACAACCTGATAAACTTCCCCTTCCCTTATTGTGGAAATCGCAGGTACATGTGCCTCCTTAAATAAGAAATGACTTGGACCCAAATCAACCAACGACAAGTTTCTTTCAAACTATGGATGGAAATGCACCAAGGAACCAGGAAGACCCCACTTCATTTTTTATCATTTATGTTCTCTTGTTGGTTTTGTCTAGGCTCATATATTCAAATTTATTTTTTCACCGAGAAGGGAGTTTTTGCAAATAGTCTATGTTGGAAATTAATGGTAGTTGGGCCATTATTTATCCCAGCGGATGATGAATCTTCTTTGTCAAAGAGAACCTTTTAGAGGTCATATCTTTCCCTATGAGACCTCTAACAACTTTTATGAATAAAATATTTTTTTTTTCTCTTTAAAAAAAATATACAGGTTGATCTTGTTCAAAAGGATAAAGTAATCTCATATTGGGATAATTTTACTAAGGTTATAAGAAAACAAATTTATCCATTAGCTTATACTCAAACGACAATTATAGAATGACAAAATCAAAGATAGGGTAAAGGCTAGAATATTCCAAAATATACACATGAATTCAAAAGAAAGGAATTATCCTTAGGGATTCTATTATATACCCATGGAAATATTCTAAAGTATATTGGTGGCATGCACTCATATCTTCTTCACACTATTTTGATGTTTAACCCTACCAACATTGATAAAGTTTCAATACAAGCTACACATCTTGAGGCTACTAAGGGTAAGCATGTGATCGAAGATAAGAAGCCATACAAGTTTGAGAAGAAAATGAAAGGTAAATGGAAGAGTAAGAAGTAAACAATAGTAAATAAATCTCAAGATAGACCAACATGTTCCCAATGTAAGAAAAAGGGACATTAGGAATCACAATGTTGGATGTTTCATCCAGAATTACGACTGAAGAAGTTCAAGGATAAAGGGGAGCACAAGACTCTCGCATCATCTTGAAAGGATCTAGGATGAGATTCTAAGGATGAATATAAGATCATGGAAATAGGAAGAAAAGGTATATCTGTTGAAATATTGGTTTTCATTGATGTCAACCCTTGAATAATTCTGGTAGAGAAGTCYGGTAGCCTTGATGACATGGTTATGGSACCTAAAGTTGGTTSAGGAATATGGTCACAAAGGATGGTGTAAATATAGGTAATTCACTCATGAATGGATATTCCTCATCATGTAATTTCCAGTGATAGGTGGTATGCCACGYAGTTCCTCATGGTTGAGGAGTTATGGCCTTCTAAAGGCAGCAACCTAGAATAATGGTCAAGAAGGTCCTAGTTGGTTACAAGTCTTTAATGAAAGGGTAAAGTAGTTGTAACAAGAAATTATAGAAGACCCTAAGTTTAAGGAGAGAGGTTACATGCAAAAATTATAAATACACGTCAAGGATTCATTCACAAAGACATTCAGTCACTCACTCTATTTAACATCTTCTAGTGAACTACTGATCTATTTTTCAAGTAAGGGATGGACAAATATGAGGTAGCAAAAAGAAAGGAGTGCGGGAGTTTCAAGGTTGCATATGAGAAAGAATTTTGTTTAGAAAAATCTAGTTTAGTAGGCCCCCACAGGTAATACCACTAGGGTCCTGCGAGGAACCCCCATGGGTTTCTTAGGGATCATCACGTGAGGCCCCATGTGACAAGATCTCTTAGTCCCGCGAGGACAAGAGAATTTGGGGGGTTATGCTGATACCAGATCCAAAAAGTTAGAAGTGAGCTTACAGGTAATATCTATGGTGCAATAGGTCAGTTATAGAGGTATTGGAATGATTATGTACTTGTTGTGATGATTGTACATGGTTATGGTATGATACATGCTATAACCCTAAATTTCACTAGACATGCATGCCTGGCATCATGCCATNCTAGTTTAGTAGGCCCCCACAGGTAATACCACTAGGGTCCTGCGAGGAACCCCCATGGGTTTCTTAGGGATCATCACGTGAGGCCCCATGTGACAAGATATCTTAGTCCCGCAAGGACAAGAGCATTTGGGGGGTTATGTTGATACCAGGTCCAAAAAGTTAGAAGTGAGCTTACAGGTAATATCTATTGTGCAACAGGTCAGCTATAGAGGTATTGGAATGATTATGTACTTTTTGTGATGATTGTACATGGTTATGGTATGATACATGCTATAACCCTAAATTGCACTAGACATGCATGCCTGGCATCATGCCATCTTACTTGCTATCTTTTCCAAGCCATCACTGAACAACTCTTCTAAAAACCATATTTTTGAAGGTGTACGCTCCTTTCACCACTACTTTCCATGTACACACGTTTGTTGCACCACTACAGCCTGCGTACACTCACAAAAAATGCGAAAAATGAAAATTTCAAAGGAATACGGGTTTTTAGGCCGTTACCTAACCAGTTGATCGCCCATAGCCAGTCACACCAACCGTTACTATCTTTTTGGCCTATAAAATAAGGTGTTGGGGTCCCATTACATGTATTTCCCCTTTGCCCCAATATTTTGCAACCACATTGTGAGTTTGAGCCAAAATTCCTTCTTCTTCCATTGCAAACCCTTCCCATTTCCCTAAAGATAACTGAAGTGGCGAAGAATACGTGGAAGCATTTGGTGCATGGTGAAGAGGATCCTAGGACCAAGTTCAAGGAGTAGTTTCTGGTCTCATATTGCAAACAACTTTTGTGAGATTAATATAAAGAAATACTTTTTTTGTCCCGCCAAATGATGTCTTAAAACATTATGATTTGTTTACATTTTTTGTTATGATGTCTAACCCACTAATCCTTGTATAGAATGCATGCTTGTAGTTTCTTGTTTGTCTTTTGGTGAATGCAAGTTGGCCTTGGGAGGATATCTGCAGTCGAGAAACAACTAAGCGCAAAGGGATTGACACTGGATGTGGATTTTAAGGTATGCCTATCGGATCCCTATACTTTGTCTTTTCTATATGATTGTGGGGTAATGAAGGGATAGTTGTTAAAAGTAGGAGACTTTAGACGATTAGCTTCGCCTACACTTTAGAACCTTGGTGTAGTCCATAGAGGCGTTTTCCCGCTATATCAGAATTGGCAACCGTACTGGGGAGACCTCTAGGGATTTTTGGGGATATTCTTTTTGGGTATTTTGAATCATTTTATTTACTATTTTTTGAGTTTTGGTTATAGCAGGAAAACCCATGGTTGCCAATCAAATACACTGCAGATCCATGTCACACAACTATATAAAGTGGGTCCACATGCAGTACACAGCAGATCTACATCTCAAAATCAAAAGATATACATGTATAGTATCCATATTCAAGAAGCTAATGACGCCTGATGGTTGGAGATGAGGTCTTTAGATCTTGAGAAACAACTTCAAAATCTTCAAAACTCGGATAGGAGTGTAATATCAGTGTATGACTTCACTACCCAGAGGTCTTTGACGGCTTGTCAAGAACAGAAAAGAGGATCTTGGTGATCAGGTAGAGAACTTCATTGATTTTGAGCAAGGAATTGATTGGACTTTCGAGGTGGTTGGGCATGAGGACAAGAGACAAACTGTAGAAGGGCCGACTCAAGTTTAGTAAAAATTCCCTTGGAAAAAAACTCAAAAAAAGATGATACTCAGGCAGCATGGCATTGACATAAGTTCACGATGTAGAAGGCAACATGATCTCTCCATATGTTTGGAGGGATAACCAAATAGAGGAGGACACAACTCTATGTAGCAAGAACAACTTCTTAAGGTAATATTGAATCCTAGATCTTGAAAAACAAATGAAAGGGATGTGCTTTGCCCAAGGGTGGCTCATTGTGTTGTCAACAAAATAAAATTCTTTTCCCTTCCTCTGTTTGGGGTATATTTGATTTTTTTGTCTTTTTCAATAATTTTGGAAATCTTGAAAAAGAATAAAAGAATGCTACGTTACAAAGGAGGAATGAGTGTCACAGACATACTAGTTCCAAGTGCAAGGAACACACTGATGCTCAGAGCAAGGGGATGACACTCAAAAAAAATCCTCCATGGGTCAAGGTGTCAAGACTTAGAGGCAAAGTGATACAAGGCTTGCGTATAAGGCATGCTTCAGATGGTTCATTTGAGAGAAACATGGAGTCGACATTAGTCCAAATGCCCAGGGATGAAAATGTGATTAATAAGACACAATGATAATTTCCTTTGGTGTAATTTTAATGAGCCTAGAGAAGGTAATCTTAGTGGTTTTTCATTTTTAGAGAGTCTAAAAAAGCATAAAAGAAGACTCCACTGGGGTAACTTTTTCAAAGGTAGTCTAGTCGGCTCGAAAAAGGGGTAAACTACCACTAAAAAAATGTCTATTAAAAACCATTTTAACGAAGGTGACAAAGACAAGATCACTCGACAATCTTTTCATTTTTAAGGAGTCTAAAAAGAGCTTAACTATGGACTCCGTAAGGGATGTTCTTCTGGACCAATTTAACGAGTGTGAAGAAAAAAGGTCACTCAACCATCTTTTCAATTTTAGGGAGTCTGAAAAGAGCTTAAATACAGACTCCGTGGGGGTTCCTTTTTCATAAATTTAGTCCCTCAGGCCCGAAAAAGAGTTAAATTTATACCTAAGAATACTCTTCTAGAGAACTGAGGCTCCTAGAGTATACCTTTGTTCCTACATTTGACCATTCGGGCCGAAAAAGGGGTAAACTATCGTTGGACAGACGGACCTTTGAATTTTAGTTTGGCAAGCGTGAAGGGCAACAAGATCGCTCGACAATATTTTCATGTTTAGAGGGTTTGCAAAGGGCTTAAAAGAAGACCTGTTGTTTTGGGAGTCCTGAGGGTGAAACCAAGAATGATAACATATCATACATGTGAAGACCCAAACTCGAAATCAATATAGGACTAAAAGGACTCCCGAGCCTAAAATCATTAGCAATGGCATGGAAACCAAAATGAAACCAGGAGCTACCTAGGGCATCCATGTGAAGGTAGGATCTACCACTAAATTATGACACTTCTAGAGCAGAAGTGAGGGTTCTGTGTCACAATTTGGTGGAATCAAAATATGGAATAGTGAAAAAGACAACGAGGTGCAACAAGTGGAGGTGGAATCCTATCTTAAATGCACAAAGTTGGAAAAAATACTTTTCACCAAAATACATTAAAAGTGCCCCAACTCTCAAAAATTTCACTAACCAAAAGTGAAAAGTATCATAACATCCCAAAAGAAACTCGAGAACCACACTAAACGATTTTCAGGCTAGAAAAAACGACAAAAAGGTCCAAAAAATGACAAAAAGGGGCCAAAAAGTCTATAAATAGAAGCTGGAAGCTCATTATCACCATTGTAAATTGAGAATTGACAAAAAATTCAAAAACACCCCTTTGTCGAAAGAGTTGATTCTGGGATCTTCAGTGGATGAAACGAACTTCCGCTTGGACCAAGTTAGTACAAACTAGCCCCTCCTACATTTCCATTCTTCTTTTTTTCATTTCATTTTTTTTT
>JASDQU010753620.1:24147-34903 GCA_032191745.1 Picea mariana | reverse complement strand
TGAATCCTTGCTACCTCAAGTAATTGTTAAGTCTGGAATACCAAGCCCTTGGTGCTTGCTTAAGCCCATACAATGCCTTTTTCAACCTGTAAACATATTGTTCTACTTTTTGTACCCGAAAACCATCTGGTTGTTCCATATATACTTCTTCCTCTAAATCACCATTAAAAAATGCAGACTTTACATCCATTTGGTAAACTTTAATGTGTTTAGAACTGACATAAGCTAGAATCAATTTAATGGATTCCATTCTTGCAACAAAAGAATTTTTTTCTCCAAAATCTATTCCTTCTACTTGTGCATACCCTTTACAAACCAATCTAGCCTTGTTTCTAGTTATTTTACCCGCTTCATCCATCTTATTTCTAAAAACCCTTTTAGCCCCTATGACATTCTTATTCAAAGGTCTAGGAACCAATTCCCATGCCTTATTCGTTTTTATTTGACTAAGTTCTTCATTCATTTATTTCATCCAGTACTCACCTTTAATTGTTTATTCAATATTTTTGGGTTCAATCAGAGAAAGTAAAGATACCTGTTCATGAGTTGAGGTGGATTCTTGCCTTCTGCTTCTTGTTTCAACACCTGCATTTATGTCACCAATTATCTGTTCTTCAGGGTGATTTTTTTGTATTCTTTTGCTTGGAGTCTTTGATGGAGTCATGCTTTTGGATGAAGTTGTGTCCTATGTAATTATTCACTATCAGCAGCCTTAGTTTCTTCTGTTTCACTTACCTCATCATTCATTTTATGCTTGTCATCTATCTCATATATTTGATGATTTTTTTGTTTAGATTTAGACTTCAAAAATGAGGAATCATCAAATTTCACATCTACGTCTTCAACTATTTTGTTCAATCTAAAGTTCTAACATTTATAAGCTTTCCTTGAACAGGAATATCAAACTAAAATACCTTCATCTGTTCTAGATTCCAACTTACCCAAATGCTTGTCAACTCTTTTGATATAACATTTACTGCCAAAAATTCTGAAATGTTTAACACTAGTTGGTCTGCCTTTCCATAACTGATAGGGTGTTTTAAAATGATTGTTTCTCAACAAGCTTCTATTCAAAATGTGAACAACAGTATAAACAGCTTGAGGCCATAGTATATTACTTAGTTTAGATTCATTGAGCATAGTTCTAGCCATCTCCATAAGAGTCCTATTTTTTCTTTCAACCACTCCATTTTGTTGAGGTGTTTCAGTAACAGAAAAATGTCTTCTTATCCCATTTTCATCACAGTATCTGTTGAATTCTTTAGACACAAATTCCCCTTCATTATCTGATCTTAAACATTTAATTTTCATGTCACATTCATTTTCAGTTGACTCCTTGAAGGTTTGAAAACAACTAAAAGTTTCAGATTTCTTTTTCAATAAAAACATTCATGTCATTCTAATAAAGTCATCCACAAATACTAGAAAATATCTTTATCCTTTTAACCCTGTTGTTCTCATAGGTCCACAGACATCAACATGTACTACTTCCAATGGTTTATTTGTTGAATGTTCTTTGGTTTTGAATTTAACTCTAGTTTTCTTACCATGTTGACATTGCTTGCAGACATAACTTGAAATATTCTTTATGACAGGTAAATCTCTTATGGCTTCCTTTTTATTCAACTGAATCATATTTTCAAAGTTAATGTGTTCAAGTCTTTTGTGCCACAACCAACTTTCATCTTCACTCCCAAGATAACATTTTTCTTTTTCTTCATCTAGTATGTAAATGTTGCTTGAAGTTCTTGTGGATGTTCCAACTAGTTTATTTGATTTTATATCCCTTATTTGACATCATTTTGAATAAAAAATCATAAAGAGACCTTTATCATAGGTTTGACTTACACTCAATAAGTTATGTTCCATTTCCTCAACCAATAAGACATTTTTAGCCATGATTTTCTTGTTGTTTAGACATACAATTCATTTTCCAACTATCCTAGCTGATTGATCATTTCCAAAGGTGACTGTACCTTCTTTTCCTTCATCTAGTTCAACAAAGAGTTATTTTCTACCTGTCATATTCTTTGAACATCCACTATTCACAACCCATTTTACTTTATGTTCTTCTTGTAGAGCTATAGTGCATTTTTCAATGTTCAGGTTTTCACTTTTCATTTTCCAAAATTTGGTTTCCAGATCTGTGTAAGTGAGTTCATTAATTTTCTGAAAACTCATAGGACAATTTCTTAACACATGCCCAAATTTGTTACACTTGTAACATTCAGTCTCATATATTAAGGTGGTGAATCTGTTGTAAGAGTAGTTCATATTGTTTTGACTAGTTTTACCATGTCCTCTTCCATATTCAAAATTAGACCTTTCATGTCTGTTATGTGCATTTATCTTTCTTGAAAAACTATTACAAAATGCAGCCTTATGTCCATACTTATAACAAAAGAAACAGTGGCCTTCAAACCTGTTTTGTTGTCTTCCATAACTTCTTCTATGCACCGTTGAAAGCTGATTTTTTTCTTGCTTTTATGATTCCATCTTCTTGCTAGTAATTTTCTCATGATTATCCTCTGTATCTTCTTTCTCAACACTTGAGCTAGAACATCCATTAGTTACTGCAGATTTATAACCAATTCTAGTTTTATTATATGTTGATCTTTGAGTACTAATAATTTGATGTGACATCCCCCAAAAATAAAATATTTTTTATGTGCTTAAAATTTATTTCCGTTTTTGGCAAATTCGATTGTGGAATTTTTTTTCCATTTATGGCAATTTTGAATTTTGAATTTAATAATTGTATTTAATTATTGTGACTATTGGGAAAAGACTTGTTTGGACTCAACTAACTATTTGACTATGACCCTTGTATCACAACATAATATTTATATTAATTGCAGGAGGAAAAATGGAACAACTATGTTAAAATCAGCTGACCATGACTCCATGAGTGGGGAACATGTTGGAATTTCCTCTAATATGATTATGAGAAGTGACTAATCAGGGATTTGGCCACTGGAAGCCCCTGAAAATCAAGGATTAAGAGAGCTACGAAATCCCCAAAGGAGGGAAAACAACCTGGGCAAAAAATTGATAAATAACATATGCGAGGAGGCAGGACGCTGCCAAGTATGTCGAGGAAAAGATTTTTGAGCTCTCTTGCTATTATGAGCACTGTTGAGTAAGTGTGAGGCAAGAGGAGCCTACTGAAACATATTTTTCTTGCTATTATGAGCACTGTTGAGTAAGTGTGAGGCAAGAGGATAGTTGTTGGAATTGAAGGACATTGTTGAGGAGGAGTTTCCAAGTTCGCCCCCATGGATTCATGGTCAGGCTAGGGGGTGAATCAGGCAAGTGATTTTGGCTGCCCTATTCTACGGTTGGGAGGAACATGGTTGTTCCCTTTGTCATCCCAAATATTTGATTAAGATATGTTGATCTACCCCTCTCTATTATGAATTGCTATGTTTTATCCGATGACATGTATCTATTAAATCCGAAATGGAATAGTTTCCATTCTTTGTCTAAATGATTTTTTTTCTGATTCATTGTACTTGATTAAAATGAAACTGTAACGATTCCCATTTTCTGTTCATTATGAGGAATATAAGTGAAATAAATCCGTATATATATATATATATATAATAATACGTTTGCTGGAATATCCACACCTATCTGCTGAATTACAATTATTTGTTGTGGAAGATGAAGACCTTTCGTAGTTATAATCTATCTGTCGTTGCGAAGTTTGTAATAAACATCTAGACTCTAAAAGACAGTTCCTCCTTTGAGTAAAATGCTAGATGGATGCACCTGTAATTTATATTTCTATAAGTAAGTAAGGAAAGGAGGGAATTAGCGTCAATAGGGCAGGTCCTCTCTATGGTTAAAACCCTAGAAAACCAAACTCAGTTCCCTCGGAACATCAATTATAATTACCAAACTTAGAGGGAATGATATTCTTATTCTTGTATTTACCTAGATGTACATATCTAGTACTGTTGACGTTTAATGCATTGGTTAGAAGAGGCTCTAAGTGAACATAATAGGAGTTAACTTTTACACAAACTGTTACCCTATTGTACCCCTTTTATAGATTATATGCGTATAAAATTCAGAAGTTAGATTTTTGGAATTCTGATAGGTAAACATATATGGAATCCTTCTACACCTATTGTTTCACAGAACGAAAGTAAGAATACCAGTACAAGGCAAAAAACTTAGAATTATGAAAATATTGTGAATTTCGGCATTCAGGACTTGCTGGTTACATTTATGTGAAGTTCCCTTGCTTTTCCAAACACCGAAACTCTGAACCCCAAAATCTCGAAATGTTAGTTCCTTTCTTTTTCGCAATTCAGGAATTGTTGTATGTTGGATGTTTGGCTATGAAAACCACGAAACCTCGAACCCCAAAATCCCAAAAGGTAGGTCCCACCTTTCCTTTTTCACATTTCGGAAGTTTGTTTATATTAATGTTGAACACTGGAACTCGCGAAGTTCTGAACTCTGAAATCCCGAAAAGTGGGACCCACTTTTCCTTTTTGGCATTTCAGAGGTTTGTATATGTTGTTGTTTGGGGCACTTGCACTCGCGAAATCCCGAAGTGCTAGTCACTTTTCGCAATTTCAGGAGTTGTCATGTGTTTTTGTTTGGCTTCTTTACTCGTGAAATCCTGAACTACAAAATCCCGAAGTGCTAGTCACTTTTCGCAATTTCAGGAGTTGTTGTGTGTGATATTTGGCGTCTAAACTCATGAAAGCCCGAACCCCGAAACCCCGAAGGACTGGGTCCATAGTCTTCCCGCTTTTTTTGCATTTTCGGCAAAAATAACATGGCCTTTGTTTTGTTTTGTGTGTGTCTGGCATTGAAAAATCACCGAAACCCGATTATTTGTTGTTTTTCCACAAACTGTAAGAGCATAGCAGGAAATGTTTGTGAATCTTCCTTATGATTAGAGGTATGGAAGTAACAGACCTTTTTTATAAGTCACTTGCATGGTTAAGTTTGTACTGGTGTTATAGGCATCAACAGATAAGAAAATAATGATAAAATTTACAAGACTTTAAATAAACTTGGAAGGGAGGAGTACACGCTTATTGTATCGTTGAGTAGGAAGCTTTAAGTTGAATAGTAAAGATAGTCAACGACAGTAAGGTCTCTAATAAACTTTCGGACTCAAACTTTACAATAGAAGACTTAATTTCTTGAATCTCAAAACCATGCAAGGATAATTGTACAAACAAAATAAATAAATAAATAAAATTGATAGTTTTTGTGGTACATTACATATGGTATCAGAGCAAAAGTTACAACACTGGGCCTGAACAGGGCCACATTAATTTCTTAGTATATATTGTGATTTATGAAAAAACTAATAAATCTTGTGGATTACAAACATAAAGATTTTTTGTTTTGTGTTGAATAATGGCAGCTCAAGAAGGTGCAGAAATCAGGGTGGAAAAGAATCCACAACAAGGACCTCCTGGAGATCCAAGACAAAACAATGATGGAAGCTCACACACGGAGGTGTTGGAAACAATGAGGAACCTTATTGTTGAACTACAGGTTTTCAAGGCCGACAATGAAAAATTGAAGAAGGCACACTAGGAACAACAAGAGATAAATGAAGTCCTGCTGCGTAGTATAGTAACCAAGAAAAGCCCAAAAGATGATAAACCTGAGGAAGAGGTTAGCAAAAAGGCTTCCAAGAATTCTGGTGTGAAAACAAAAAAAAGAGATAGTTCGTCTGAAGGGACACCTTTAGCTAAAGACAAAACCATACCAGACATAAAAAGAAAACAAACAGACTACCTTGAAGGAGAATTTAAAAAGATTAAATATGCTACTTTTGATGGAGAATCCAGGACAGGAGAAGAAGCCGAGGCATGGTTGTTGGACATAAAAAAATACTTCCAAATCTACAACTATTCCAACAACATGAAGGTTAGAATGGCCATCTACAATCTAAAGGGGAAGGCCGACATTTGGTGGCAGGACCTAAAATTGGCCAAGGGCCTAAAGGAGAAACAGTTGGAATGGTCTGACTTTAAGATGTATTTTAAGAAACAGTACCTTTCTGAAATCTATTATGAAAGGAAGACGAAAGAATTTTATGAGTTA
The DNA here is from genome assembly GCA_032191745.1 of Picea mariana. Taxonomy (NCBI): domain Eukaryota; kingdom Viridiplantae; phylum Streptophyta; class Pinopsida; order Pinales; family Pinaceae; genus Picea; species Picea mariana. The sequence continues at coordinate 28,822 of JASDQU010753620.1, read as the reverse complement.
CGACTCAGGCAAATGACGATGGAGGATCTTATAAATAAATTTCTGGAACTATTAAGGTTTGTACTATACATCCGGGAGGACAAGGTAAAAATCAAAGGATTCTTAAGTTGTTTAACACAGGCTTACCGGGACAAAATTGAGTTTGACAGCCCCAAATCCTTGAGTGAGGCATTCAGGAAGGCACGAATGTGCTATGACCAGTGTAAACAATAGGTAGAGTTTCCCAAGACCTAGAAGGATAAGAAGCAAGATGGAATGCATCAGTGGAAGAAGGGATACCAACCAGTTCCTTATCGGAATGTAGCAAAAAGTTTCCCAAGGAAGGATTTTCACTCCAATCATCCAAATACACAAGGTAGCAGTAAATCGATAAACTTGGGAACAAAGAAGTTTGGGGACAACTCCCGCGAGCCATTAAAGTGTTGGGAGTGTGGAGAGCCTCATCTAAAGAGGAACTGTCAACATTTAATTAAAACAAACAGAATTTTTATTCACAATTTACAGGAAGCCTCGACAGTGAGAGACATGGGCAGAAGTTTGCATCGGATAAATGCAGCCATAGATGGTCGACAAGCTGACCACCAGTCCTCGGTGGTAGAGTTCGAAGGTAAAATCCATGACACTCGAATTTCTATTTTAATTGACCCTGGAGTTACGTTAAGTTATATTACTCCTGATGTAGTAGATTCGAATAAACTTAAGAAACAAAAGCATGAAAAATCTTGGCTTGTACAACTAGCAATAGGTACTAAAAGAAAAGTAGTTAATTTTATTTCTAATCTTAAGTTAAGATTAAATGGTCAAATGATAAGGACCAATTTGAACATCCTACCACTAGGATCTTATGATATGATTATCAAGATGGATTGGTTGGAACAACACAAAGTAGTACTAGATTTTTATACAAAGATATTTAGCCACAAAGATAATTTTGGCACTGTTAGAACAACCCAAGGCATACCGAAACCTGTGTCAGTCAGACAAGTTTCAATGATGCAACTCAAGAAATGTATTAGAAAGGGATGTCAAATTTATGCCATCCAAGTAATGAATCTATCAGAAAAAGAAGATAAGCCCAAGTTAGAATACTTTGTTGTCCTACGTGAATTCAGAGACATGTTTGTTGATGAGATACCAGAATTGCCTCCTAGGAGAGAAATAGATTTCTCCATAATATACTTACTACTCGGATCAACCCCTATCTCAAAATCACTCTACTGAATGAGCCTACCAGAACTGACAGAATTAAAAATACAATTACATGAATTGTTGGATAAAGAGTATATCAGACCAAGTGTCTCGCCATGGGCAACACCAATCCTCTTTGTGAAAAAGAAAGATGGTACTCTAAGACTATGTATCGATTATAGAGAACTGAACAATGTGACCATTAAGAACAAATACCCCTTACCCAGGATAAATGATCTGTTCGATCAAGTTGGTGGGGTCAAGATCTTCTCAAAATTGGATTTACGATCCGGATATCATCAAGTTAGGATAAAGAACCAGGACATAAACAAAACAACTTTTTGAACAAGATACAGACACTATGAGTTTGTAGTCATACCTTTCGGACTCACTAATGCACGAACCACATTTATGTGCTTGATGAACAACATTTTCAGCCAGTACTTAGACAAGTTCGTAGTAGTATTTATCGACGATATTTTGGTCTATTCTAAAACGAAGGAGGAACATGATGAACACTTACAAATAGTTTTGCAAACACTAAGGAAACACAAACTATATGCAAAATTCGACAAATGTGATTTTTATCAAAAAGAAATACAATATTTAGGACATGTCATTTCCTTGGAAGGTATTGTCGTAGACCTGGAAAAGATAAAAGCCATTACAGAATGGCCAGTTCCTAAGGATGTGGCAGAGATCCGGTCATTCATGGGAATCACCAGATATTATCTTAGATTTATAGAAGGGTTCTCCAAGATAGCCTACCCTATCACGTCATTGCAAAATAAAGGGACCAAGTTTAAATGGTCGCAAAAGTGTTAAGACAGTTTTAACAAGCTGAAAGAATTATTGACAGCAGTGCCCATCTTGAAGGTAGCAGACCCAGATAAAGACTTCATAGTATGTGTTGATGCAAGTAAAGAGGGACTAGGTGGTGTTATAACTCAGGAAGGGCACGTGATTTGTTATGAGTCCCGGAAATTAAAGGAACACAAGCGAAATTATGTCACTCATGACTTAGAATTGGTAGCGGTAATACATGCCTTAAAAATGTGGCGACACTATATAATGGGCAAAAAATTCTTACTATTGACGGATAATAGCGGGGTGAAATATCTATTTAACCAACCAGACCTTAATGCAAGACAAGAAAGGTGGCTATCCTTCCTGAGAGAATTCGACTTCAAGGTTAGACATATCAAGGGTAAGGAAAATAAAGTAGCAGATGCTTTAAGCCGCAAAATCCATGGGTTATTTGAGATAAATATCAGCAAGGCAGAAAGTGATCTGTTACAAAGAATAAGAATGAGAGGGGTTAACGACGGAAATTACACTAAGATGATGGAAAAATTTCAAAATAGTATCGCAAACCTAGATAAATCAGATATAAGTATCGACAAGAAAGGACTTTTAAGATTTAAAAATAGACTCTACATATCGGATGCAGTAGAGTTAAAATTAACCGTTTAGACGAAGTGCATAAGAAACCGTATTCTGGCCATCCAGGTTACCAGAAGACAATAACAACACTCAGAAAACTATTTTACTAGCTTAACATGAAGGGAGAAACAAAAGAATACTTGGCTAGGTGCCAAGATTGTCAGCAGGTTAAGGCCGAACACTAGCATCCAAATGGCCTATTACAACGACTACCAGTACTATAATGTGAATGGGAGACCATATCGCTGGACTTTATAATAGGTTTGCCAAAAACTCAGAAACAGTATGATTCAATCATGGTTGTAATCGATAAACTCAGTAAGTCTGCACACTTTATTCTTGTAAAGTCTACTTTTAAAGCTATTAATATTGCTAAAATATTCATGAAAGAAATTTTTAGACTGCATGGTATTCCTAAAATGGTGATTTCGGATAGAGACGTAAAATGCACATCCACTTTTTGGAAGGAATTTTTTGCAGGCCTAAATACTAATTTGAATTTCAGTACGAGTTATTATCCACAAACGGATGGATAGACCGAATGGACAAATCAAATCATAGAGGATATGCTCCGCATGTATGTAAGAACAAATCCAAACAAGTGGGAAGACTACCTACATTTGGTAGAATTTGCATATAACAATGGGTACCAAACTTCGGCTAAGTTGAGCCCTTTCGAAATACTGTACGGGGGAAAGTGTACAACTCTAATTAGCTGGGATAACCCGGCTGATAGAATCATGGTTGGACTAGAGATGCTCCAAGAAATGGAGAACATGGTAAGGAAGGTACAACATAACTTAAAAGAAGCACAGGATAGACAGAAGATGTAATATCCCGCTCTGGCGCACTGATAAAACTTATTCTTTGAGGACACTTGATCGCAAGTGATCCAGACTACTATGATATTAAAACTTTTGTCCTTGATTATGATGTATTATGATAGATGACATGATGTTTTACTGCATTGACATAGACATGTGCTATTGGCTCGATTTTACTGAGTGTGCAGGGTTTTGGACCTTGAGGATGATGAGGCATCGACGAAACCCCTTGGACTCCGGATCGAGTCAGGGAGTGTGCTATTGGGGTTTGATTGTTTTACTGTGATTTTAGTACATTTGATTAGATGATATGATGTGGACATTTTCTGACAAGATTGTTGATGATGCAGGCTAATGATAGCTTGCCGACCAGACTCACATATGGAGTAAAGGGTCCACACATGACTACCAGAGAGGTTGAGGGAAAGGTGTGGACCATAGCCCTGCCACAACCTACTAGCACTCCTGTCGTGGCTCAAACTGTAGGTTAACGATTACCTAGTCCAAGAGGACCCATGATGTCGCGAGGGCAGATTGTGACAGTCGCTCGTGATGATTCTAAGGGGCGCGCAATAAGGAAGGGGCCTTATTCCTTAGAAGACCTTAGTCTCCCACAAGTTCACCTGGTGGAGTGTTGACTCCAGGGTTTATTGATGTCTACCAATCAGTCAAGAAATGAGTGGCACCCTTGGAGCACGTGGTGCGTCCTGAAGGGCACGTTGCGCAAAAGAAACACTAAAGGCAAGTGGCACCCTTGGAGCACGTAGTGCGTCCTGAAGGGAACATCACGTTGATGATGTTAAAGGAACGGACCTAGATGGCCCTAAGACTAATATCTCTTTAAGAAATTTTAAAACAACTTCCCTAATTAAAATGTCGCCTAGTTCAGAATCTAAGTCCTAAGTCTAAAACTTGTCTAGGGGTAAAATTTTGTCTACCCTTAAGAAAACTTACCTTATAAAAAAATAAAATAATAAATTTTAAACTAAAAACCACTTAAGTAATAGTTGTGGACTCCATAACTTTTTGGGTAAAACGAAGAAATTAAGAACCTAATTAAAATCTGTGGATATCAAAGGTAAAAAAGAAATAAATTATTTAACTTGTGAAAGTGTAAAAATATATTAAATTAATAATAAAAGGAAAAGAGTAAATAGCGCAACTGCCATTTTGGCTCTAATAAAAGGGGAAAGAAGGGAATAATAAAAATTAGGAAACTA
>JASDQU010753620.1:0-23660 GCA_032191745.1 Picea mariana | reverse complement strand
ACTTTGTCAAGTTATGTATTTATTTCTTTCTGCCATGAAATCAGTAATTATTGATAAATCTAAGTTACTGAAGTTTCTGTTATGAAAATCAATATTATGCTTGAAAGTTATTGTTTCAGTTTAATAAATAAAATGTTTATGAAACTTAATGTTATTTAGAAATTTATGGTCATTATCAGAGCGTCTTAGTTTGAAATCTGGGGCCTAAGGGCCGAAACCAGGAGTGTTAACTCCAACAACGCTTAACCTATAGGAGATACGCGTTCAGTTTGACTAAATGGAACTGATACATGATACAGTTTGGTATCCAAGCTATTGAGCACAGAAAAGAGAAGTCATAACGTAAATTTTATTTGGGCAATGCTGTTAATGAAGTTTCGGGTAGAATAGACACCTGAAACCGATGAAAATGTCGAGGGAAGCTTCTCTGGAAGGCTTGAAACTGGTAAGATTCAATAATTACGCGAACCATACTAAATAAAATGCAAAAGACGTTTGCTGGACCTTGAAAAGTCCTAGTTCACCTTGAACTTACCTAAATGAGGAACTACCGATGCGCAGTCGGAACAAGGAAATTTAGCAGACTTGTATCGCACAGGAATAGTGTGAACTATTTGCCTATATTAAGCATCGATGATTGTAATAATGTGAAAAATTCAAGAATCATAGACCCATATAAAATTTCAAACGTGCCAAAGAGAGAACTTTTTACATTACGTAATGTTTCATGCAAATTAATCATTATCTCAAAGAAGAGTTGTCTATTACACGGGAGAACGGATTTGCGCCGTCAGATCTCGGGTGAAATCCCGTCAACCGTTAGATCTAGAAAAGTTGCATGGGGTTTAAGCCCTAGCGTGCATAGGAGGAGTCCTGGAAGAGTCATCGAGAAATCTGAGTCATTGGGGTTCTGTGAAGTTAGAAAACCGAGACCTTGTGGTTCTAGAAATCCTAAGAACAGAAATCACGATTTTCCGATAGGATCGGAGCCGTCCAAATAGTGTGAAGTGTGTCAGAAGATCCCAAAGAGTCGCGAATCGGGGTTTCTGGAGACGGGAGACTTGTGCAGGTTAAAATCGCGATCCGCGATTTCCCGATCAGATTTGAACCGTTCGTTTTGGAGGACACATGTCAGTAGATCTCGAGGAGTCGGAGATCTGCGCCATCGGAGAAAACCCCGATAGGAGAGTTGTGGGGGCCACAAGTGGAACTAACGGAGGACAGGTGTTAGCAACCTGGGTAGAGTCGGAGTTCGGCATATCGGAGTTTCCAGAGTCGTGAAACTCTTGCACAGTGGAATCACGATTCGTGATTTCCCGATACAATCAAGGTCATCCATCTGAGGGACATCAGAGAAGTACTGGGAAATGAAATCGGGTGAAGAGGGGCAAAGAACGCAGGTGGTGAATGAATGGGAAAACGCAATAGGGAGAATGAAAGTGGTGAATGAATGGGAAAATGCAATAGGCAGCTAGAGAAAGCCTCTTGGATAGCTGGTAGAAGTCACTGGCCACTTAATATATTTATATCAAGGCGCTCAGAGGAGTGGGAAATTAAGCATATAATGGCAGGGATCCATATTTATAGCAAGGCGCTCAAAGGAGTGGGAAATTAAGCATATAATGGCGGGGCTCTATATTTATATCAAGGCGCTCAGAGGAGTGGGAAATTAAGCATATAATGGCGGGGCTCTTGACTCTCTGCTTGCATAGTTGGGGCCAAAGATAGCGAGAAAGGGAATTGGAAACAAACTGAAACCTTTCATGCGTGAGGGCGAGGCAAGTTAAGATCCAATCATGGAGGTTTGAATTTGAAAATTCAGAGCAACGCTTGCGAGTCGCGGGTTTAAAAAATTCAGGTTAAATTAATTTGAAGATTCAAAGGCTTAAGGCTCAAGGGTTTGAAGAGTTTAGAGGGTTAAAGTCAAGGATTCAAAATTCATAGGTTTCAAGGCTGAAGGGTTTGAAGAGTTCGGAGGGTCAAATTTGAATTTGAGGGTTCGACAGTTTAAAGGTTTGGGGGTTTGAAGAGTAAAGTTGAGGGTTCGGAGGTTTAAAGGTTTGGGGATTTGAAGAGTAAAGTTGAGGGTTCGGAGGTTTGGATTTGAAGTTTCACAGCTTTAAAGGCTCAGGGTAAGTTTTTGAAAGAGTTTGACATGCCTGGCTATCATGAAACAATCAGGAAGATAAACGGGATTTTGCAGGGAACTGATTCTTCAGTAACTGTTTTCCAGCGCTCTGTACATTCCCAGGTTTATAGTGCGTTCTCACTTTTTGCATATCCTAATAGCCCAAACAACTAACCACAGTGCACCCATAACAACATAATGCCCTCAACAAAAATAAGGAAAGCTAAAGCAAGCGCGACCTATGCAGGATCCATGCTTTTGACCTTCCAAGACCCGTATTTTGTATTTAGAGATGCACTTTTGCGCGGGTTGTATCAGTCTCAGTCTCGTACTGGTAAACCCAAGAAATAGGTTAGTTATTTATGGGCGGACTGGGTCTATGGGTGACTGTGGATGCAGTTGGACGGTTTGAATGTAGTGCAAGGATATATCATATCAGTTCACTCAAATTATTTTCTCCTGCTTTATGAAGAGCACTTACAGGGATATTTTTTCATTTGGTTTATCTTCTTTAGGATTAGGCTTTGCTCACATGGTACAACCAAAGAAGGAGAATCATACTTACGAATGAAAGCGAAGGAGCATTTAAGTGGGATGTATTCTGGCCTTCATAAGCGATCCTCAGAAGTGGTGAAGTTTGATACAACAAAGAATAGGTCTCTAGCAGCTGAAGATGAATATCAGATTAACTTTTGGGACATGGATAATATCAATATCTCATATTAGTTCACTCAAATTATTTTTTCCTGCTTTATCAAGAGCACTTACAGGGATATTTTTTCATTTGGTTTATCTTCTTTAGGGTTAGGCTTTTCTCACAATGTACAAGGAAAGAAGGAGAATCATACTTAATTGAGTGGAATGAAAGTGACGGAGCATTCAAGTGGGATGTATTCTGGCCTTCATAATCGGTCCTCGGAGGTGGTGGGGTTTGATACGACAAAGAGAATAGGTTCCTAGCAACTGAAGATGAATATCAGATTAAGTTTTGGGACATGGATAATATCAATATCTTCTCAACCACTTTTGCAGATGGTTACTTACTGGGTAGACCCTGTCTCTGATTCAATAAAGAAGGTTCTTTGCAGGCTTTTACATCAAGGGACAATGGGATCAAGATCTTAGTTATTTTGCAGAAACTGTCTCTGATTCAATAAAGAAGGTTCTTTGCAGGCTTTTACATCAAGGGACAATGGGATCAAGATCTTATCTATTCTCCATTCTATGCTAGAGAATAGAGGGGTGCCATCAGAGTCCGCGGTAACAAAGGTAGCCCTGTTACTGGCGCACCAGAAAATTCAGAAAGAAATCTGTTAGAAGTATTAATGAATTGTGTTGATAGAAATCAGATGGCAGATGTCAAACAAAGGCTTACAGAGTGAGGGTGCAGACAAGAACAAGAACTGGAAGTTTGTTGAGGGCGAGAAGCCCAGAAATCCCGAGATGGTAAAAATGTAATAAAAGAACAAAGGACGGAGGACGGGGGTGGTTGAGGAGTAATTATGTGAGTCGACAGGGAGGAATAAGGGAAGGGAAGAGGGGGATGTGCACACCATTCGATGGGGGATGGATTCTGCGGACTGTATTGCTGAGCCAATTGTATTGGCCGAGAACCATTGAATTTTGCGGTGAGCAGAATTTCTATGCACTGTGGTATTTGCTGTGCACTGTGGTATTGGATGTGATCCTGTTGTATTCTCTGTGCACTATTGGCTTGCTGGGAGCAAGGAAAAGAGTGTTCTGGACTGTGGCTTTTGATCAGGGGAGGCACCGAGTTGCTGGAGGTTTTGGGCACGGAGGGCCAGGATATCCATAGATATCCTGGAGCTAGGTCATTTTCCTAGTTGGCAGGGTGGACATTAGTTTTGGGCCGTTTTTCTGTGTCTGTGGCAGGACTGGACTGTGTAGCAGGCAACAAGGCAGCAAAGGCAACAAAAATTAGCATTAGAACCAGGTACTTTGTCAAGTTATGTATTTATTTCTTTCTTCCATGAAATCAATAATTATTGATAAATCTAAGTTACTGAAGTTTCTGTTATGAAAATCAATATTATGCTTGAAAGTTATTGTTTCAGTTTAATAAATAAAATGTTTATGAAACTTAATGTTATTTAGAAATTATGGTCGTTACAATAAGGGGAAGATTTAACTTAAAATTGTAACAAGAGTCACAGAATGAATATTGCTTTTCACTGTAACGATTTTCCACAGATCCACTCTATTATTTAAATCACAGTAGCATCTTACAACTTACCAGAGAAGATGGATAACGTTTTCCATTCCACCGGGTAACGACCTCCAAGTCGACATTCTCCCTTGCCAAGGAAAATAATACACAGATCCATTCAAAGGGCTTCACAATGACAAAAGGAAACTCACTTAACCCTAAGAGAAGCTCTTACTATGTTGATTTAATGCTGAAAGTAAAAAGGTCAGTCTGGACATGTGATGGGGCCAAGTTGACGCGATTGGATTGGAGGAAGGGTCAGGTGAAAGCCATCGAAACTCACACACAGAGGACCTCCATTAATGGTTAGTGCAAAACTTTAACTCCTTTCTGACAAGTAAGCCATTCTTCGTTTGATAAGAAAACACATAGTTATTTTAGCCCCTTCGTGACACGACTATATGGGGACACGTTCACTCCAACTGTTTCCTTGCAGTTAATATATCATTAAAGTGAAGACTTCATTGCGACATATTTTAGTTAATACAGAGTTAACGAGGATTAGCAGGAGATCTCATTACCCGAACTCTTTTAGGTAAATGGACTGGAATATCACTAAGCACAAATAATTCATAAAGGAACCCATTTAATGACCTAGACTATACAATGATTCCAAGCCCCTTTTATTAAGCCACATATATTTAGCTAAGGAGTATAGTCTTGACCCCATGACTATATATATGGTAAGTGAATTTTATTTCAAAGACAAATTGAATAGTCTTTCATGCAAACATAGAAACCTCATGTTTAAGGAGAGATTAGGACGATAAGTCCTAAGTCTAAACTACTATATAGATATATATATGTATATAGGTGAGTAGGTTTGATACCAAATGGAATTGTTAGAATCTTTGGTGAATTATCCATATAAGTTTTCTATCCAAAGTAAGTTAGACTGGTGTGGGAATGGTATGATGTGGTAGGAAGAACTTAAGTTACCTCACAAAGATTTATGACAGGAATGAAGATTGCCTCCTTTTACCGATGAACATATAAAATGAAATTGGAGATTAATGTCCCATAGAATTTTTTTTTATGGCAAATTTGAGGTACATTACACGCACAATCTCTACACCAAGACTAACAAAGCAGGGTGAGTAACTCTTCTAATCTCAATGCAACCTCAGGTTTGACCCTTATGTGAGAAGGGCTTCATAGAACAGAATGTTGCAAATGGATTTGAACATTCCCTATCACAAGATGCTATTGTGTGTTTTGTTCTTTGGAGAGTGTGTCTCATAGCCTATTCCAAATCTCTAGCCTAGCTAATGTTGGTGTAAAATATCCCTAGAAAATAAAAGTTACTAATTGAATTTTAGATTTCACAATGGTTTTTTAGAGGCTGTTGTTTACACAAGAGGGATACGGTAATGAAACCAATGTTGTGTAAGACATTGACTCAATAATATTCAAATAGAAATGAATGATGCAATCTTTCATTCAATGAACTCTATCTACAACAGGGAGAAGGTATTTTTCTGGACTGATGTAAGCTACGAAATGTACTTTCTTTTTCTTGAATGAACACAATTGAAAACAACCATAAACATTGAAATTTCTCAATTTTCTCTTCTTTTGAATGATTTTTTTTTTCTTATGTATGATTGCTTTAAAATAATAAGTGACATTAAGTCTTCCTTTCCAAAACCAAAATAGGGATATAATGAAGAAATGAAAAGTAATCAAAGAAACTTGATACAATCAACAAGCACCCAAATCAAACTTTCAATGAAGATAAAAGAAAAAATGACAAGAAAGTGTTTCATCAAATATAAATGAAAAATGAATTTCCAATCATCAAGCAATCTAGAAAATGTAATCAATCTAAAAATTTAAATCCAATCAAAAGACTTTTAATCAATCAAGCACTTAGATGAGAAATCATAAATTATATTCTTGTTGATAAAAATCAAGAGGTAAAACTAAAAAAATGACTAATAAAGGTGTTCAATCTCCGAAAACCAATCGACAACAAGTTTCAAACTTAGAAATTAGTACATACTGGCATTAAAATTTCTTCCCAATTGGCTAAAGAAAAACTAAACATCAAAAGATGTCAGGACTGTAACATCCCGCTCTGGCGCACTGAGAAAACGTATTCTTTGAGGGCACTTGCTCGCAAGTGATCCGTACTATTATGATATTAAAACATTTGTTCTTGATTATGAGGCGTTATGATAGATGACCTGATGTTTTACTGCATTGACGTAGACAAGTGTTATTGACTTGGTTTTACTGAGTGTGCAGGGTTTTAGACCTTTAGGATGCAGAGGCATCGACGGACCCCTTGGACTCTAGATCGAGTCAGGGAGTGTGTTATTGGAGTTTGATTGTTTTACTGTGATTTTAGTACATTGATTAGATGATATGATGTGGAGATGTCTGACATGATTGTTTATGATGCAAGCTAATGATAGCTTCCTGACCAGACTCACATATGGAGTAAAGGGGCCACACACGACTACCAGAGAGGTTGAGGAAGAGGTGTGGACAACATCCCTATCACAACCTACTAGCACTCCCACCGTGGCTCGAACTGTAGGTTAATGATTACCTAGTTTGAAAGGATCCACGATGCTGTGAGGGTAGACTGTGACAGTTGCTCACGATGATTCTAAGGGCACACAATAAGGCAGGAGCCTTATTCCTTATAATCCTTTAGTCTCCCACAAGTTCACCTGGCGGAGTGTTGACTCCAAGGGTTATTGATGTCTACCAATTAGTCAAGTGGCAAGTGACACCCTTGGAGCATGTGGTGCATCCTGAAGAGCACGTCGCGCAAAAGAAACACAAGAGGTGAGTGGCACCCTTGGAGCACGTGGTGCATCCTGAAGGGCATGTCGCGCAAAAGAAACACTAGAGGTGAGTGGCACCCTTGGAGCACATAGTGCGTCCTGAAGGGCATGTCGCATTGATGATGTTAGAGGGAGGAACATAGATGGCCCTAAGACAGACAACACTTTAAGAAATTTTAAAACAACTTCCCCAATTAATTGTCGCCTAGTTCAGAATCTAAGTTCTAAGTCTAAAACTTCTCTAGGGGTAAAATTTTGTCTAACCTTAAGAAAAATACCCTATTAAAAAAAAAAAAACCACTTAAGTAATAGTTTTAGTCTTCATAAAATTTTTGGGGTAAAATGAAGAGAATAAGAATTTAATTAAAATCAGTGGATTTAAAATTGTAAAGAAGAATTTAATTATTTAACTTGTGAAAGTGTAAAAATATATTAAACTAATAATAAAAAGGAAAAGAGTAAATAGCACAACTGCCATTTTGGCTCTAATAAAAAGGGGAAAGAAGGGAATAATAAAAATTAGGAAACTCAGGAATGGAGGAAACATAATAAGGGAATGAGGGGAACTTAAGGTAAAAAGTGAGGTCAACATAGTAAGGAATCTGCAATTAAGAACCTTCTAAATTGAACTAAATTAACAACTTCATTTTAGGGAATGTATTTAAACCTGTAAGGGAATCTAGGAACACCTAGGAGTAAAAATAGGAGCAACTCTAGGTGGGTGAGGGAAATGAGACAATTATTAATTTAAAGAAACTAATTATTGGAGGAAAGTGGGGGATGGATGACACTTGTACGAAGGAGAATTATTAGAATTTTTTTATTAAAACTTAAATCAAATGAGATTTAGGGAAAGTTTGGAAGTTCTAAAAGTCTATAAAAGAGAGAGAGGAGAATGAAGAAGGGGAATCGGTTGTTAGCGTAACATCACCCTATCGGATTATTGACTTGACTGATTACTTGTGGGGAGTTGGGTTTTCCCAGCTCAGATAGGAGTGATAGATTGACCTTGTGAGGCGAGCTGGGAGCTTGACGTACCATCTGGATAGTGTATGGTCCCTTTCCGGCTCGAGGGGCTAAGGGGGAAGCAGAGTACCCCTAGTGTTTGCTGGGAGGTACCCATAGCGAGCGGGAGCGACACGGAGCACGTGAACGTCTTTCGAGGCGGGCGATAAGGCAACAGTATGATTTGTATTTTAGTAGAGTAGAATGCATTAGGAACTTATGTTTGACTCTGTATGCTGATTTGTAAATGGATGTATTCTGTCTTGAGCTTGATGCCATTCAACTTTATCTTATTACTCCTGTGATGGATTGACAGTTTATTTCTACGATAGCATTAGAAGTGGTGATTACAGTAATTAGAATTTATTTTCAACTACGCGTTTAGGATGATTAAAACCATTACCTTTAGCTCTAACATTGAAACAATGTTCTTAGGATACCACTGCGATTTTACCAGCTTATCCATATTTATTGCTTACCCCTGTGACCCTTTCGTGTCTGCATGGCTCTTCGCGGCTATACATTCCCGAATGTAATTATCCGAATTTAAAAATTTCCATGTGTAGTTTTATAGTCTTGACACTCACTATTAGTTAATGCATTGTTGTATATATATCTGGGGGCACTTTAGTGGTGATTTCGTTCTGCATCAGATATCTATATTTTACCTCTGCCAATTTTAGATAAAAAATTCAAGGTCGTACTGTATTGGTGAATCGTTCTGTAGTTGATATATAGTTAATACCATTGTTAATCACATAAAAATCAAACTATTAAATTTGGATTCATTCTGTAATGGGCGTAAGGGCATTTTTCTTTTCTTAAGATTAGTTGGAGATTTCGTTCTCGCAATTTCGGGCTAGCATTTCATTCCTGGCATTCTCAATTGTAAGTTTAATTCTGAGATTTTGTTTCTGAAATTGTTCTGTCAATTTGCCTTGTAAATTGGTTACTAAAGAAAACTCTTCTGGCAATTTTGTTTTTGGGTATGGTTACAGTGATATTGTTTCTGGAAAATTTTGTTTTGGTAATTTGTTACTGAAATTGGTTTCTGGAAAATTCATTTTGCATGTCGTGGGTTGCTGGATGTTGGCTCTGTGTGTTTTTAAGAAGAAGTTGAGGGCATAATCCTTACCATAACTAAGGCTCAGTGATCCTCAAAGATAGGGTCATTACTCTAAAAATGCGCCCTCTGTGTGCACCGTTCAAATTTACGTGTGCACTGGTAGATATTCATCTCACTTGGACTATTAAATGATTAAAGACAGAAGGCCCGTGTTCAGATGAAGTGGGAACCTTTACCAACTCTTCTGTCCCAACTGGTATTTCGTTTTTCCACCGAGCCGAGGGTCCCCTCAAAACGGACAAAACCCACTGACAAATCCTCAACCACTAGTCTTTGGCAGAGCATGAGGAGCCAATAAGTATTCCATTACCTTTTTAATGTCTCGCATTGAGGGGATTCACCTTCCCTTCAGTCGCCTCCATTTATTCCTTTCCCAACAGTTATGTTTTTACCACAAGGTTGACCCCGAATTTCTGTTTTGATACAAAGATTTTAAATTACTATGGCTGCCTTAATGTCCACGTTCTTCTTGATTGGCGTGTTGGTTTTGACTGCGTTTTGATTTATGGGCCACGTTTGAGTTGCGATTCCACCCCTTTCTCTGCCCACGGCGCGTTCTCCTGAACATTTTTCCCAATCCCTTACCACAGCATGGATCGCCTTGAAGAGAACTTGCTGCTGTGTACATCGCATGCACACAACGATAACACTGTGCGCCCCATGTTCAACCCCGCGAAGTTACATCCTTCCACTCCACCATTTAATTTCACTATGGAGTTACAACATTAAAAACTCCTGTAAGGTAGGCCGCAAATGGCCATCCCGACTGATAGTGATTAAATTTGTTGAGCTATATGAGCCTGTTTCATTTAGTTGGTAAGACATTATTGATTGAGTAGGTGAGCTTCCAATGCGTTGGTAATGGCCGTTAAACCCGTTCTTTCTTAATCCTTTCCAAAGTTGGGGTGACCGCTTCTGCCGTATTTAGTATCGAGATATTGGTTAAAATTCCGTTTTGCGCAGGGTAAACCTTTATTCATGTTTTTCCTGGCGAAATTTACTTTCCTTATCTTAACTTGCTGTTCTCAATTACTGTCTTCCATTACTTTTTATTGTCTTCATTACTGTCATCAATTACTACTGGACTAGTAAGAAAGTAATGTCTTCAATTACTAATTCTAGAAGAGGTAGTTGAAAAAGGAATGTTTCTGTTTATTTATTTAATTTAGAAGATGCTAAGGAATGTTTACTGAAAACAACACGTTCAGTTGAAAAGATGATTCCTAAATGGTGAGTCTTAGATGTTTAAAGAAGGGATTTATTTTTTAAGAGAAATTAATTTATTGTGGCTTGGTACCATTGTTACGTATTTAATTTAAGAAGGGAATTATTTATTCTTAGATGTTTAAAGAAGGGATTATTTTAAAGAGAAATTAATTTATTAGACTTGGTACCATTGTTATGTATTTATTTTTAGGAAGGGATTTATTTATTCTTTATGTACAGAAGGGATTTATTTATGTTAAAAAGGGATTTATTTAATTAAGAAGGGATTTAATTCTTTTTATTTTTACTTAAAGGAGGAATTTATTTATTTATTATGACTTGGTACCTTTGTTTATAAATTGTTAAACCCTTAATTTAGATCGACTCTTAATTCTAAATTAAGGTAACATGTTGACCTAATTGCAAATTTTAAATGATTTCAATGCTAACATAAAGTTGTTATCGACAATTCGATTTCTGACCTGCTATTGGATTGTAAAACAATGATAAACTTAGACTGGTTCAGTGATCTGTATTTAGCGTCAATTTAGATCATAGATATTGACCTTTTATCCATGATTAATGGCATGGTAGTTGTTGAGGTCATTTTTAGCTTGCACTTTCTGTTGAGGATTGTTATTCATTTTAATTAATGTTTGTACTTGGTTGGTAAACCTTCAGTATGCTTGGTCTGTTGTGTTGGGTAGGAATGTAGACACCTCCATGTTCCTCAGAATAGTTACCAGCCCTAAGAACTTAAATGGTTAAAATCGATGGGAACCTGGGCTTGAGCGTTGCTTATGTGTCTTGGAGGTCCTAACCATTGCAGGGTAGGACGAGGGGGTAGTCAGTCTTATTATTGTCGGTTGGTGGTCGTTCATTGCATGCAGATGATTGATGTGCGTCTTAGATCATTATGTCTTTATCGCAGTTGTATGTGTCATGATTTGTCGTCATGTGGCGGCGTAGAGTACAATGTCTTGTTACCCTTATACACACACACACACACAAAATAAAAAATAAATTTTTTTAGCACTTGTTATAAGAGGTTTGTCGTCGTAACGAGGAGGCTCGTTACAGAAGAGCTATGCGGATCAGAAAAGAAGAAACATGAAATTTCAAGTGGGAGACCATGTTTACCTAAAGGTCAAAGCCCGAAAAAGCTCACTGAAGTTAGGGAATTGTGCCAAGTTGGCACCCAGGTTTTGTGGGCCCTTCAAGATACTAGCTCGAATTGGACCCGTGGCATATCAACTTGCACTTCGAGCTAATCTAAGAATTCATAATTTATTTCATGTTTCTTTGTTGAAAAAGTATATTCATGAGCCTAATCATATGATTGATTGGAACTTGGTGCCGGTGGAACTCGAAGGCGAGCTCCAGGTGGAACTCTTGCGCATTCTGGACCGGAGAGATTCAGAACAGAGTCGTCGCTCAGGTAAAGGTGCAATGGAAGCACTTTAGTCTTGAGGAGGCCACTTGGGAATTGGAAGGAGAATTGCGGAAATCTCATCTAATCCTATTCTAGGAAAGGAACAAACACTGAGGACAGTGTTTTACTGAAGGGGGAAAGGATGTGACATCCCCCAAAAATAAAATATTTCTTCTGTGCTTGAAATTTATTTCCGTTTTTGGCAAATTTGAATCTGGAATTTTTTTTTCCATTCATGACAATTTCGAATTTCCAATTTAACAATTGTGACTGTTGGGAAGAGATCTATTTGGACTCAACTAACTATTTGACTATGACACTTGTATCACAACAAAATATTCATATTAATTGCAGCAGGACAAATGGAACAACCATGTTAAAATTAGCTAACCATGAGTCCATGAGTGGGGAACATGTTGGAACTACCTCTAGGTTGATTATGAAAAGTGGAAAATCAAATATTTGGCCACTAGAAGCCCCTAAAAATCAGGGATTAAGAGAGCTGCGAAAATCCCCAAAGGAGGGAAAAAGACTCGGGCAAAAAATTGATAAATAGCATATGCGAGGAGGTAGGACGTTGCCAAGTATGCTGGGGAAAATATTTTTGAGCTCTCTTTCTATTATGAGCACTGTTGAGTAAGTGTGAGGCAAGAGGAGCCTGCTAAAACAGAATTGTCTTACTGTTATGAGCACTATTGAGTAAGTGTGAGGCAAGAGGATAGTTGTTGGAATTGAAGGACATTGTTGAGGAGGAGTTTCCAAGTTCGCCCCCATGGATTTATGGTTAGGCTAGGGGGTGAATTGAGCAAGTGCTTTCGGCTTCCCTGTTCTATGGTTGGGAGGAATGTGGTTGTTCCCTTTGTCATCCCACGGATTTGATTCAGATATGTTGATCTACCCCTCTCTATTATGAATGTCTATGTTTTATCCAATGACATGTATCTATTAAATCCGAAATGGAATAGTTTCCATTCTTTGTTTGAATGATTTTTTTTCTAATGCATTGTACTTGATTAAAATGAAACTGTAACGATTCCCATTTTCTGTTCATTATGAGGAATATACGTGAAGGAAATCCGTATATATATATATATATATATATATATATATATATATATATACATCTACTGGAATATCCACACCTATCTATTGAATTACAGTTATTTGTTGTGGAAGATGAAGACCTTTCGTAGTTATAATCTATCTGTCGTCGCGAAGTTCGTTATAAACATCCAGAATCTAGAAGACAGTTCCTCCTGTGAGTAAAATGCTAGATGGATGCACCTATAATTTATATTTCTATAAGTAAGTAAGGAAAGGAGGGAATTAGCGTCAATAGGGAAGGTCCTCTCTATGGTTAAAACCCTAAGAAACCAAACTCAGATCCCTCAGAACATCAATTATAATTACCAAACTCTCAGGGAATGATATTCTTATTCCTGTATTTACCTAGATGTACAGATCTAGTACTATTGATGTTTAATGCATTGGTTAGAAGAGGCTCTAAGTGAACATAATAGGAGTTACCTTTTATAGAAACTGTTACCCTATTGTACCCCTTTTATAGATTATATGCGTATAAAATTCAGAAGTTAGATTTTTGGAATTTTGATAGGTAAACGGATATTCAATCCTTCTACAACTACTATTTCACAGAACGAAAGTAAGAATACCAATACAAGGCAAAAACTTAGAATTATGAAAATAATGTGAATTTCGACATTCGAGACTTGCTGGTTACATTTATGCGAGGTTCCCTTGCTTTTCCAAACCCCGAAACTTCGAACCCCAAAATCTCGAAATGTTAGTTCCTTTCTTTTTCGCAATTCAGGAATTGTTGTATGTTGGATGTTTGGCTATGAAAACCACGAAACCTCGAACCCCAAAATATCGAAAGGCGGGTCCCACCTTTCCTTTTTCGCATTTCGGAAGTTTGTTTATATTAATGTTGAACACTGGAACTCATGAAGTTCCGAACACTGAAATCCCGAAAAGCGGGACCCACTTTTCCTTTTTTGCATTTTGGAGGTTTGTATATGTTGTTGTTTGGGGCACTTGCACTCGCAAAATCTAGAAATCCGAAATCCCGAAGTGCTAGTCACTTTTATCAATTTCGGGAGTTGTCGTGTTGTTGTTTGGCTTCTGTACTCGTGAAATCCCAAAATCCAAAATCCCGAAGTGCTAGTCACTTTTCACAATTTTGGGAGTTGTTGTGTGTGATGTTTGGCATCTATACTAACGAAAGTCTAAACCATGAAACCCCGAAGGGATGGGTCCATAGTCTTCCCTCTTTTTTTGCGTTTTCGGAAAAAATAGCATGGCCTTTGTTTTGTTTTGTGTGTCTGGCATTGAAAAATCATCGAAACCCGATTATTTGTTGTTTTTCCACAAACTGTAGGAGCATAGCAGGAAACGTTGGTGAATCTTCCTTCCAATTAGAGGTATGGAAGTAACAGACCTGTTTTATAAGTCGCTTGCATGGTCAAGTTTGTACTGGTGTTATAGGCATCAACAAATAAGAAAATAATGATAAGATTTACAAGACTTTAAATAGACTTGGAAGGGAGGAGTACACGCTTATTGTATCATCAAGTAGGAAGCTTTAAGTTGAATAGTAAAGACAATCAATGGCAATAAGGTCTCTAATAAACTTTCAGACTCAAGCTTTACAACAAAAGACTTAATTTCTTGAATCTCGAAACCATGCAAGGATAATTATACAAAAAAAAATACAAAATTAACAGTTTTTGAGGTACATTACATTTGATCTAACACTTGAAAACTCTGATTCATGTTATTTTCTTGTACTTTCTTTCTTAAAGAGACTACTTCAATTTTTAAAACTTCATTTTCCTTATCCTTTTCTGCAAGAATTTTAGTTAGAGCTTCTTCAGTCACTCTAGCCTCTTCTATTTTAAGTTTTAAGTCAACTACCATGATTTCAGTGCTATCAATCAAACCATTTGATTTATGTAATTCAAATTCTATATTCTCAATTTCTCTTTTAAAATGTTTTCATTCCCTTCTCACTTTTCTTAATTCACTTAAAGCACTTACCAGTTCCGCTTCTAGATCAAGTTCACCTTCTTCTTTTTTATCAGACTGATCATCCTGTTTTTCCATAGCCATAAAAAGTTGTACATCTGAACTTTCATCACTCTCACCAAATTCTAAAATATCACTGTCATCTTTTATGCATAGGATTTTCTTTTTGTAAGTTTTTCTTTGAAAAAACTTTTTATGTCTATTCTTGAATTCCTTAGGTTTTTTATCACTGTCTTTTTCATTATCAATATGATTATTGTAAGGACACTTAGATGCAAAATGTCCTATTCTACAACAACCAAATCATTTCAGAGGAAGCTTACCTTTATACTTGCCAGTACCTCTTTTCCGATTTTTAACAAAATTTGCTTCTTCCACATCACCTTCTGACTCCTCATGACTGCTGATTTCTGCTTCAACCTTTTTCTTATCTTTCTTTGCTACCTTGAAAGTTGTTTCTTTCCTGAAATAATTCTCACCAGAGGTTCTCATCTCATATGTTGTTAGTATTCCATGTAATTCATCCATTTCTAAAGTATCAAGATCTATTGTTTCTTCTAATGCAGATATTTTTGAATCAAATCTTGCAGGAAGTGATCTAAGTACCTTTTGCACAACAATATTATTATTAACTGTTTCTCTTAGACCTCTCATGGCATTAACAAATTCATCAATACGAAGAAAGTAGGTAGCTATATCTTCATATTCTTCCATTTTCATGCTTTCAAATTGACTTCTATATGATTGTAGCTTAGCACTCTTTACCTTAGTCTCTCCTTCATATACATTTTTCAATTTATCCCATATTTCTTTTGCTGATGCACAATGCATAACTTTAACAAATTCTGACCCTACTAGACCTCTTAGTATTGCATACATAGCTTTGGAATTACTCTCATAGACTCTCTTACCTGTAGCATCTATTCGAATGGTTGATGAGACTTTATATTCATTTAGTACAACTTGCCAGATATCTACTCCTTGAGTTTGTAAAAACAACTTCATCCTGATACTCCAAAAAAGCATAATTATGACCATCAAACAAAGGCAATCCATGTTTTGTAAATTCTGACTTCTTATCCATTATGAATGATCAAAAAATTCTAGTGGTTAAAATGATATCTTGAAGTAACCTGCTCTGATACCAATTGTTGAACATGATAATTCAACTGAGAGGGGGGGGGTGAATCAGTTGTATAAAATTTCTTTCATTTTATAAGAAGATTACTTATTAATCAATAAATCATGCCTTTAACATTTAACTTGCAGTAATACATTTAACCAATAAATATATAATCACATAAATGAAATAGTGACACAGTGATTTTTCATGAGGAAACCCAAAAGGGAAAAAACTCTTCTTCTTATGAATGAAAGGCAAGCTCCAACTCCTCTTTACATTCTTATTTTATCTAAGCTACAACCCAGATGAGGCTGCTACCTCTATTTCTTCAGCACCTACTAAATGGAAGCTAAAACTCCCATTTGTACAAGCACCAACTTGTACATGAGACTTTTACAGTCTCCCCTTGCTCCTCCCTACCACCCTAAAATCCTTCTCTGTCACTAAGAACCTGCAAACCAACTCTTTATCTTCTCTGGCAAAGGATTCAACATTCAAGTCCTCTCTGTTTAAATAATCATATGAGAATCCATTTTTCTACCCTTGATCTTTGCTCTATCATTATCATTTCTTCTCACTGTCCCTATATGATTTTATTTCAGTTTTATCTTCATTTACAGAAATGAATTTTACCTTAGAGCTACCGCTGTTCCATTCATACCATTACACTCACCAACTTTCACTTATATATACCCTGTGCATTTAGAGCATACAATTGAACCCTCAGGCTTCGAAGATTCAGTTACAATAACTGGATAACTACCTTACAAAAATTATTATTGGTCAAGGCATCAAGAAGAACAATATCCACACGATCAATTTAAATATTTAACTAGTATTGTTCGATGAACATGCATTTGTTTTGAATTTACAACATAGAATAGCCTTCAAGCGTTTCGGAAATACATATGAACTAAACCATATGCCCATTGGCCGTGACCATAGGTTAATCGAAATGCATTTCACATTTCACATTTCGGCTTTTAGCGTTTCGGCATTTCGACGTTCCATGTTTCGACGTTTTAGCCTTTCATATTTCGACATTTCGACGTTCCATGTTTCGGCTCTTTCATATTTCGACATTTCACATTTCGTCATTTCGACTTTTAGCGTTTCTACATTTCAACGTTCCATGTTTCAACATTTTAGCCTTTCATATTTCAGCATTTTGACGTTCCTGTGGAGAGGTGTTTCGACACTCCAACTCCAGGTATCTGAAACCTACACCAAAAGGTGTTTTTCACATTTCGACATTCCTGTGGTAAAGTGTTTCGACACTTCCAACTCCCGGTATTTAGAACTCCAAAATGGAGTCAGATCAACAGTCTGGTATTTTGGCGTTTCGCATTTCGGCGTTTCGACATTTCTGTGATGAAGTGTTTCGGCACTTCCAACTCCCGGTATCCGGAACTTCGAAATGGCGTCAGATCAACGGTCCGGTATTTCGGCATTCGGATTTTCGCATTTCGGCATTTCGCGAGTTGGAATGCTATCGCATTTCCTTCCTTTGACTTTTGATTTCTCGATATCCACTTTTCTCCGATCTGGTCCTGATCTCATCAGGACTTCACATTTCGCAATTTCGCGTATCACAATGTCAAAGGTCTCTCAACTTGCAACCTTCGAATTCCCAAATTCTGAAGGAACTCTTCAGCGAACCACCGTATAGCTTCAAGTTTGACATTAATGAAAAAACCTGTGCAAACTGACCAACAAATCTGTTGTAATTTTATTACCGTACTCTCCATTTCCTGGAGCATTTCTGGTCCTACCATGAGTTTGTCAACTGGGTTATCCCAGCTAATCGGAGTCATACACTTTTTCTATACAATACCTTGAAGGGGCTCATCTTAGTCAATGTTTGGTAACCATTGTTGTACGCAAATTTGACCAAGTGCACATAGTCTTTCCACTTGTTTGGTTTTGTCCTTACATACATCCATAACATATCTTCTACGATTTGGTTTGTTCATTCGTTATGCCAATCCGTTTGTGGATGATAACTTGTGTTGAAATTCAAGTTAGTATTTTACCCTAAAAACAATTTTTTCTAAAATGTAGACGTAAATTTCACGTCTCTATTTGAAATCACCATTTTAGAAATACCATGCAGTCTAAAAATTTCTTTCATGAATATTTCAACGATGTTAATATCTTTAAAAGTAGAATTTACATGAATAATGTATGAAGACTTACTGATCTTATCGATTACTACCATAATTAAATCATTATGTTTTTGAGTTCTAGGAAAATCTATAATAAAATCCAATGATATAGTCTCTCATTTCCATTCCAGCACAGGTAGAGGTTGCAACAAGTCGGCTAGATGCTAGTGTTCAACTTTCACCTGTTGACAATCTTGGCACCTAGATAAGTGTTTTTTTGTTTCTCCCTTCATATTAGGCTAATAAAATAACTTCCTCAGTACTATTACACTTTTTTGGTATCTCGGATGACCAGAATATGGTTTCTTGTGTACTTCGTAAACAAATGTTAACTTTAATTCAGCAGAATCTGGTATGTATATTCTATTTTTAAATTGTAGTACAACATTTTTGTCCAAACTCAGATATGTTCTATCTGATTTCTCTGTATCATTCCATAAATATTCCACTGTTTTAGTGTAATTTTCATCATTATTACCTGCAACCCTTATCCTCTGCTCAAGATTGCTTGCTACCTTACTAATTTTCATTTCAAACAGCCCATGAATTCTTCTACTTAAAGCATCAACCACCTTGTTTTCCTTACCCTTTATGTGTCTTACCTCAAAGTCAAATTCTCTCAAGAAGGCCAACCATCTTGCTTGCCTTGCATTAAGGTTTGGTTGACTAAAGAAAATTTTCACCCCACTATTATCAATCAATAACAAAAATTTTCTGCCCATTAAATAGCGTCGCGACATATTTAATGTGTGGATGACAAATGTTGACTCTAAGTCATGAGTGACATAGTTTTGTTGATGTTCCTTTAGTTTTTGTGACTTAGGACGCCACCCACACCTTCTTTACTTGCATCCACACAAACTATGAACTCTTTGTCTGGATCTACTACCTTTAAAATGGGAGTGGTTGTTAACAATTCCTTTAACTTATTAAAACTGTCCTGACATTTCTGTGACCAGTTAAACTTGGTTCCCTTTTTTTGTAAGGATGTGATAGGGTATGGAATCTTGGAGAATCCCTCTATAAATCTGAGGTAATATCCGGTGATTCCCATGAATGATCGGATGTACGCTACATCCTTAGGGATCAACCATTCCATGATGGATCTTATTTTCTCTGGATCGACCACAACACCTTCTTCATATATTACATGTCCTAGGTACTGTATTTTCTTCTGATAAAAGTCACACTTATCGAATTTAGCATACAGTTTGTGTTTTCTTAAAGTTTGTAGAATTATACTTAGGTGTTCTTCGTGTTGTTATTTTGTTTTAGAATACACTAGGATATTGTGCATAAATACCAAAACAAACTTATCCAAGTACTGGCTTAAAATGTTGTTCATTAAAAAGTTGTTGGCACGTTAGTGAGACCAAATGGTATAAAAACAAATTCATAATGGCCATATCTAGTTCTGAATGTTTTTTTACTTATGTCTTCATCTTTTATTCTAATCTGGTGGTAACCAGATATTAAATCGAATTTAGAAAAGATATTTTCCCCACCTACTTGATCGAATGGATCAGTGATCCTAAGTAAGGGGTATTTATTCTTAACCGTCATTTTTTTAACTCTCTGTAATCGATGCATAACCTTGGAGTTTCTTCCTTTTTTTTAACAAAAATAATCGTTTCTCCCCAAGGTGAGACACTTGAACGGATGTATTTCTTATCCAACAATTCTTGTAGTTGAATATTTAATTCTATTAATTCAGGTAAAATCATTTGGTAGGGTGCCTTAGATGTAGGAGTTGAACTAGGTAGCAGATTGAAAGAAAATTCTATCTCTCTCCTTAGAGGCAATTCAGGTATCTCATCAACGAACACATCTCTAAAATCATGCAAGGCGAAAAAATCCTCTAGGCTAGATTTATTTTATTTTTCCAACAGATTTGTCACTTGGATCATAAATCTGACAACCTTTTCTCATGCACTTCTTAAATTGCATTGCTGAAATCTATTTAATTGAGATTGGTTTTCATATGCCTTGAATTGTTCTAACAACCTTGCTTTCATCTTTATACTTGAGTGATTTTTCATAACAATCTAAAACTTCTTTATGCCCTTCTAACCAGTCCATTCCGATAATTATGTCATAAGACCCTAATGGTAGAATGTTCAGATTTATATTTGTGTTTTGAACACCTAAACTAAACTCACAATCAGAAATAAAATCATATACTTTTCTTTTTGTTCATGTTGCTAGTTGTACTAGCCAAGATTTTGCATGTCTTTTTTTCTTAAGTTTATTTGATTCCAATACACCATGAGCGATATAACTCAACGTATCTCCAGGATCAATTAAAACAAAAATATGAGTATTGTTAATTTTACCTTCAATTTCCACTATAGTGGGTTGGTGGTCATCTTGTTGGCCATCCACGACTGCATTGATCCAATGTAAACTTATGCCCACATCTCCCACCGTGGAGGCTTCCTTTAGGTTGTGAAACCTAGTCCTAGTTGATGAAGTCAAACATGGACAATTCTTCCTTGAGTGAGGTTCTCCACATTCCCATCATTTTAACAGTTCCGTGGGGTTGTCCCCCAATTTCTTTGTTCCCATATTGATTGGTTTACTACCTTTTTGTGCGTTCTGGTTATTAGTGTGAAAATATTTCCTTGGAAAACATTTTGCTGTGTTCTGGAAAGGGGCTGGTTGATATCCCTTCTTTTGTTATACGGTCTTGTTTCTTGTCTTTCCAAGCCTTGGGAAATTCCGACCACTGTTTGTATTGGTCGTAACACATTCGAGACTTCTTGAAAACTTCACTAGAGGACTTGGGATTATCGAATTCAATTATGTCCTTATAGGACTGTGGTAAATAGCTTAGGAACCATTGGATTTTTACTTTGTCTTCCTGGATATAAGGCACAAACCTTAATAATTCCATTTTTTTTTTATCATATCATCCATAGTCATTTGACCGAGTTGTAGGTCATAAAACTCTTTAATTTTTCTTTCATAGTAACTTTCTGATCCTGCCACCATATGCATGGTTTTCCTGCCAACTTCAGATCCTGCCACCATATGCTTTCTTTTCCCTTCACGATATAGATGGCCATTCTGACCTTCATATTGCTGGAATAGTTGTAGATTTGGAAATAATTTTTAATGTTCAATAACCATGCTTCAACCTCCTCCCTTGTTGTGGATTCCCCGTCAAAGGTGGACGGTTTGATTTTCCTAAACTCTCCCTCCAGGTGATCCACCTATTTTCTTTTTCTTCCTGTGTTTGTCTTATCTTCTGTTGATGGTGTACCTTCGGAAGAGTTGTCCCCTTTTTCTCCTTCAGGACCAGAATTTTTGGAGGCCCTTTTACTGACTTCCTCTTCTTCATTATTTTCTTTTGGGTTCTTTTTTGTTACTATGCTACATAGAAGTACTTCATTTATCTCTTGATGTTGTTAATCTTTTTTCTATAGTTTCTTATTGTCTACTTTGAAAACTTGCAATTCCACAATGAGATTTCTCATAGTTTCTAGAACTTCAGTTGGTGAACTTTTGTCATTGTTCTGCCTCTATTATTTAGGAGGTCTCTGTTCAAGATTCTCCTCGAGTCTAATCTTGACTTCATCTTGTGCTGCCATGATCACAACATAAACAATTTTTTTCTGTTTGTAACAATAATCGATTTGTTAGTTTTTTCATAAAACATAAAATATGTGCTAAGAAAATATTGTTGGCCCTGTATAAGGTCCAATGTTGTAACTTTGGCTCTAATACCATATGTATTGTACCCCAAATTTATCACTTAAAAAAAAAAATAAACTAGGGTCATTAGAATGATTCATATGCTTTGAATACCTTTCAGTGTTTCTTAATTATAATAATAGAGTGATCTGATTACTTCTTTTATATTCTATCGTTTACACATACCATTTCATGGATCAGTTGTAAAAGGAAGTCTCTATCTGAATCCTATTCTTAAGGAAGGTGGAAAGTATTTAGGTTCTTTAGACAAATACATAATGTGAGCACCATGACATTTTCAGTTTCAAATGCCCAACAAATAGGTATAATGTGGTAACATATAGATACATATACGATCACCCTAGGCCTAAGGTATTGACTAAAACTATAGGTCACATGTGAAGAGTTTAAATTCACTGAAATAATAGTATCCCAACACCAAAATGTAAGAGTTAAAGCTTTGTAAGGTGGCAATTAACAGTTGGTGCAGCTGCTCATTTTCTTGTCGTTTAACCTTTCCATTGGAACTATTCCGGCCATCAATTAGTTAACGGATGTGACAGAAGGAAGGAAACCCTAACTAGACTGAAACAAAAAGAATAACTATGAGCCTAACAAGCTAACATTGTATTTGTCATAAATTTGATTCGAGGTAAGAAAAACTATGACTGTCATATTTTAATTACACCCTGCCTGAGTTATTTGTGGAACTCTATAACGTACGCCCTTGGGATTATCGTTCATCCGCTGTATCCATTGACATCCCACCACCTGAATCTAATCACATGGCCAAGGTACAACTTGCCATTAATTCCATTGATCAATTGACGATGTTTCCTACGACTATTATTTTCAATCTATGCCAAGGATTTGGTGAGGTTCAGAGAAAACGTTGCGCAAGTCTCTGCAACGTTTCTCTATGCATAACCCTGGTGACGAGGAGGCTATCCGTTCCATGCAGGCCATGAAAGGTGTTACGCGTCAGTTTGGACCCTCCTTCATCGGGTAATATTCTAAAAAAAAACTATGCTTAGACTATTGTATCCTATACGAGAGATAGTCGCATCTTCAACCACCTTTGTAATGGGTTTCCTTTTTTATGTTATTGCTTGAGAATATCCTTTATCATTAATCTTGGCCCCTGGAACTATTTACCTTGTACTCTGGTAGATACATAAGTGTGGAAATGGTGTTTGTTATGGTAAAAATCCTTTCGTGAGGAAGACATTTGTTCTCCAACAATCATTATTTTGCAAGGTCCTTTACATAATGGTTTAAGTTGTTGCATCAGAGAGTAGTCTTGAATGCATTCGGATTATGTCAAAGCGTATATACCCTTCAATATTTATTTTGAAATGTAGCCTGGCTACTTTATAAAAGAGTTACTCATGACCTACCATCACTGCACATCTAGTGGTAAATCCGGCTTAGTGACCCTCAACGATTCAACAATGAGTACTCCTATAGAGTAATGATGTGTTAAGTTCTCTACCATGACCCAAAATTCTTTTGCGAGGGTTCTTTGCCAAGGCCAGGATTCGATCCTCATTGTTTAAAAATTCACCCTTTTTAATGGTCGATTCCTACTGTATTCTTTGCAAATATGGGCTGCATTTCCTTTATTTACACTATTGGTTCATGTTAATTCCTTATGTTTTCAGCTTCTGACCTCACCGTAAAGAATCTATCATTCTCGGGTTACAAACTGCAATACA
>JASDQU010753619.1:41517-57419 GCA_032191745.1 Picea mariana | reverse complement strand
AACAGGACAATTTGTGAGGCAACGAAAGCAATGATGTTTCACCGGGATCTGCCAAATTATTTATGGGAAGAAGCTACCTCAACCTATGTGTATATTCAGAACAGGTTTCCACCTTCTACCTTGAAGGAAAAGACTCCTGAAGAGGTCTTCTCAGGGATCAAACCTAAATTAGGGAATCTAAGGATATTTGGGTGTTCTATGTATATTCATGTCTCTAAGGAAAAGAGGACAAAGATGGAACCCTCAGGCAAGAAAGGGGTTTTTGTGGAGTACAGTGAGAACTATAGGGCTTACAGGATTTATGTACCAGGTCAAAGGAAATAGAGGTAAGAATATATGTGACTTTCCATGAGGAAGCTGCATTTAATAAATCTAGAGAGATTCAGCAGGAATAAGAAGCAGTTCAGCCAGCTTCACCCTTTTCTGAAAATGAAGAGTCAGATGATCAGAGGGAGGAACCTCGTGAAGGGCCAAGTAATGAGCCCCTAGAACCTAATGAAGTGTTAGAAATAAATATTGAATAACCTCAAGCCAAAAGGAAACCATGGTGGTTTAAAGAAATAGTGTAGGAAGCATAAAGGATAGTTGATCCCAAAGGAACTTTCAGGGAAAGGAAGAGGCTGCATAGGTTTGGAGGCTATGTTGCACTGATGAGCATCATTAGTGATGATGAACCTTATTCATTTGAAGAAGCAAATAAATTACAAATATGGAAGGATTCCATGCTTTAGGAATTGATGCAGGAGCATCTCATGTGAGCCAGTGCGGAGATAAAAGACAGCTGGAAAAGCACCCAGCGCAAATTTTGAAAATATTATGTAAAAACAATGAGATCATTAAATGGAGGGGACACTTGTATAATTTAAAAGGACCTTGAGAGATCCTCTCTCATCCTTAGTAGGTAGAAGGCATTTATAGTAGTTAATGCAAGTAAATAGAAATTAATGCATAGATTAGACAGTTTAGGATGAGAGAGGGAAACGGGATATAGACACCCTCATTGTGTATTGTAACATAGAAGAATGGGATTATGTCAGTTGAGAGCATAGAGCATATAAGAGAAGAAGAAGAGAGTTGTATAGAAGAATTCCATGTACAGAAGTTCTGGATTAATACAAAAAGGGTTTTGATTCAGACTCATGGTGTTCAAATATTCTTGTTGTATGTATTGTTGAATGTTATGCTCATGAATTTTTTACTCATTCTGTCATGCATTGGTGTTTATGCTATGTGTGTATGATTTCTTGTTAAATGTTTGAAATATGAGAGAGAGAGAGAGTAAGCGAAATGAGTTTCAATTGTTTCTCTATCTGAGCAAGAGTTCCTGCAAGGATTGCAGTGGAGTTTATCCGCAAGGAGTGCATTGACAGGAGTCAGAGTTCATCTCTGAAAACTCAGGAGAGATAGATTTTGTTCTCATTCTCTTAGAAGTGTAGTTAGGCAAAGGAGCCAGGTAAGGAGTGCGCAGGCCGAGTAAACTTTCAGAGTTTGTGAATTTGAGGAAATTTCCAAAGGACTACTACTGCAGGGAGTGCGCAGAGTCGAAGGACTTTAATTCCTTGGAGAAATTGAGGAATCTGCCACAAGGAGTGCATGCAGGAGTCTTCTTCAATACTCAAAGTTGAAGAAATCTTAGGAGGGATAGAGTTTCCAGAGTCATCGAAGGAAGCATAGGAAGTTTGTGCATTGGAATGGTGAGAAGGCGTCGCAAGTTTAAATCGCAGGTGGTTAAGTACCATGGAAAAATGCTTTGTTAAAAAGTTGCAGAATTCCTTGTGAAGGAAAGAATGGATGGTCAGAATTCTCTATGGAGAATTCGCGAAGTCCCGTGAGCTGTCAGATCTCACGAAGTAGCAGGGGAGTTACAAAGAGAGTTTCAAAAGGATCAAGCTCAAGAGAGGCAGAGCCATAGATTTAAGCAAAAATGGGCTGTTGGTTTTGGTCATGGATTTCATTTCGGGAGTTCATGGATTGAAGTTCCAAAATATTTTCATTAAGACTCGTGAAGTGCAAAGTCCCAAAAAGGGGGAAAGTCTAGTTGTGGGACCCACACCAGAATCATGTCAAGAGTTGACATTTCAGGATTTTGAGAAATAGAGAATTGGGATTTTGGGGTTCGTGGAATAGAGTTGCATGATATTGCAACTTGCGAACTCGTGATAAGGAGAATTCTGAAATTGGTAGGGGAAAAGTCAAGCATTGACCATTTTTGGGTTTTGGGGATTTGAGAGACAGGGGTGTTTGACCACCAGATTCATGAAATCGTGAAGTTCGATCTCCTGAAGTATAAAGGGGGAAGTTTCTCGAGGTTGTTTGTGGGTGCAGATTTCTTGAAAGGGAAATAGAGAAGCCAAGTGTTGAGGGCTCTTCAGGCCAGTGGAAGAGGAAAGATCCTGTGTGCGTGGACTTTCGACCTGCGGGTTTGGAGGGCTTCATCATTTATGGTATCAGAGCACAGAAAGGTTTCTTTGATTTCTGTAGCAGGGAAAAGAAGTTTCACCATGCCGTCGAGAAGAAGGGACAAGAAAACACTTGATCCACCAGAAGATAGGGAAATGTCGAGAAGAAGGGGTAGGCAAATGCCTGATCCAGCCATGGAGAGAGAGATGTGTGACTTACGTTCTAGACTTGAAGACATGGAGACAGCACAGAGGCACACAACTGATGCTGGAGATGTTAGTGATTTCGAAAGCGAAGATGAAGTTGGACATGATGAAGAAGAAGTCACAACAGAAGATGCAGCAAATGAACACTTACTTAGAGATGTTGCAAGAATGAGTGCAAGGGCCAAGATGGACATTCTAGTTTACAAGGGAAATCTAGATGTAGAGGAGATTCTAGATTGGATTAGATCCCTAGATGCATACTTTGACTATGAAGATGTCGAAGCGGACAAGAAGGTCAAACATGTTGTCATGAGATTAAAGGGACATGTAGCATTGTGGTGGGATGAGATACAAGCTGACAGACGCTGCCAAGGTAAGTATAAGATCAAGAGTTGGGATAGGATGATCGCAAAGATGAAGGCAAAATTCATCCCCAGATATTATCAAATTACTCTGTTTAGAAGAAGGCAGAACTTGAGACAGAAGCTGATGACAGTGAAGGAATACACTGAAGAGTTCTATAGGTTGAACATCAGGGCAGGTCATTGTGAAAGTAATGATGAAAAGGTTGCCAAGTATATGAACGGCCTGAGATACGAAATTCAAGATGAGATAAGCATGATGACCCTTCGAACGATGGAATATGCTTACCAAATGGCTCTAAAGGCGGAAGAGAAGCTGAGCCGAAAGCAAGGTCAAAGAGGCCGAGGCAGAAGTCAAGCCAGGGGCAAGTCAATTGTCCAAGATAGAAATCATAAGCCTAAAGAAGAATGGAAGAAACCTTAGATTGAGAGAGGTGGAAGCTCACATCGAGGGAAATACGCTAGGAAAAGAGGGTAGTATGTTGATAATAACATGTTTCCTCGTACTAGAGGTAGAGGAAGAGGAAGAGGTGAAGTGATAAAATGCTTCACGTGTGGAAAGGTCGGACACAAGTATTATGAGTGTCTAGACAAAAAGAAAGAGGAAGGAGAGAATCACATTGCAGAAGCACAGAGGTGAAATGTTGAGGCAGAGGATGCTAAAGGCGGAAGATCATTGATGATGCAAAAATCTCTTTTGACACCAGAGAAGGAGGTGGAGAGTTCAGTTCAAAGAAACCAACTTTTTTGCACTGCTTGCAAGACCAAGGACAAGGTATGTAAATTAATTGTGGATAGTGGTAGCATAGATAATCTCGTTTCAATGGAGATGCTAGAGAAGATGGAGCTGGAGATGATTGAACATCCAAGCCCATACAGAGTTTTGTGGCTACAAAAAGGACATCAGGTAACTGTCACTAAACAGTGTTTAGTTGAATTTACGATAGGGGGATATAATGATAATATATTATGTGATGTTATTCCTATGGATGTTTGTCATCTATTGCTAGGTAGACCGTGGAAATATGACAAGAATGTGATTCATGACGGGAGGATGAACACATACACCCTAGAGAAGAATGGGAGAAATCACATGTTGCTTCCAATCAAAGATAAGGATGTGAAACCTGAAGTAAATAATACTGTACTTCTCATGAGTGGGAAGGAACTTCTTACAGAGGTTAAGAAGAAGGAGGAACTGCAATTCATTGTGGTCAGGAAGCCAAAGATTGTTTTAACTAGCACAAGGGTAGATGATTTACCAGAAGAGGTTTAGGAACTGCTGGAAGAGTTCGCTGACATAGTAGTGGACGAACTACCTCGTTCATTGCCACTGATTAGAAGTGTGATTCATTACATTGATCTCATACTGAGAGCTAGTTTTCCAAACAAAGAAGTGTACAGGTTGATGCTGCAGGAGAATGAAGAGGTCAAAAGACAAGTCTGGGATTTGTTGGACAAAGGTTTGGTCAGGGAAAGCTTGAGTCCATGTGTTGTTCTGGAAGTACTCAGTCCGAAGAAATATGGAGGCTGGAGGATGTGTACTGACTCTAGGGCGATCAACAAGATAACCATTAGGTATAGATTTCCATTGCTAAGGATGGATGATCTGATGGATTGCTTGAGTGGAGCAAAATATTTTTCGAAGATTGATTTGAAAAGAGGTTATCACCAGATTCGCATGAGGGAAGGTGATGAGTGGAAGATAGCCTTCAAGACTAATGAAGGGTTATACGAATGGCTTGTTATGCCATTTGGATTAACGAACGTTCCAAGTACTTTCATGAGATTGATGAATGAAGTCCTGAAGGATTTCATCGAAAAATTTGTTATCGTATATCTTGATGATATATTGTTTTTCAGCAAAACAGAGGCTGAACATATGAAACATTTGGCTACGGTGATGCAGAGGTTATAGCAGGAGAAGCTGTTGATAAACATGAAGAAATCCTCATTCAT
Source organism: Picea mariana (assembly GCA_032191745.1). NCBI lineage: Eukaryota > Viridiplantae > Streptophyta > Pinopsida > Pinales > Pinaceae > Picea > Picea mariana. The sequence goes on along the minus strand of JASDQU010753619.1, from coordinate 52,492 downwards.
GAAGATGGAGCTCATTTATTTGGGTTTTGTTATTTCTGCAGATAAGTTGAGGATGGATCCAAATAAGGTGGAGGTAATCAAGAATTGGCCATCACCAAAGAATATCTTTGAGGTGAGAAGTTTTCACGGATTAGCTAGTTTCTACCGAAAGTTCATCAGGAATTTTAGTGGAATTAGTGCATCGATGTTGGACACAGTGAAGAAGAGACACAAATCTTTTCACTGGACAAAAGAGGCTGAGAAGAATTTTAATCTATTGAAGAGGAAGATCACGGAACAACCAATTCTGGTGTTTCCTGACTTCCAAAAGACATTTCAAGTGAAATGCAATGCAAGTGGATTTGCAATAGGGGTAGTCTTGAGTCAAGAAGATAAGCTAATAGCATACTTCAGCAAAAAGTTGAATGAAGCAAAAGTGAAATACTCCACTTATGACAAAGAATTCTATGCTATTATACAGGCATTGAAGAAATGGAGACATTACTTGATCCTAAAAGAATTTGTCTTATACAGTGACAATCATGCACTGGAGTTTGTGACTCAACAAGAAAAGTTGAATCAAATACATGTTAAGTGGGTTGAATATATGCAAAATTTCACTTTTGTGATTAAACATATTTCTGGTACTGCTAACAAAGTTGTTTATGCTTTGAGCAGGAAGTGTTTGCTATTGCAGAAGTTCAATGTCAAAACATTGGGTTTTGATGATCTTAGGAACATGTACAAAGCTGATCCAGATTTTAAAGGGGCGTATGAAGCAACTGAGAATCCAATTCTCAGAGATAGAAGCCAATGGGAAGAATACATGATCCAGGAAGGATTACTATTTAAAGGTAATCAGCTTTGTATTCCAAAACGCTCCATGAGGGAGAATTTGCTGAAGGAAAAAAATAGTGGAGGATTGGCCGGACACTTCGGTCATGACAAGACGTCCGCAAAGTTAAATGAGTCATATTTTTGGCCAGGAATGCGAAAATATGCCAAAATATTTGTTGACAAATGTAGAATTTGTCAGCATTCGAAAGGAAAGAGACAAAATGTAGGATTTTATCAACCATTACCCATACCTGAGAAGTTGTGGGATGCAGTCAGCATGGACTTCATATTTGGGTTGTCGAGAACAAAAAGAGGGTTTGACTCAATATTTGTGGTGGTGGATAGATTTTCCAAGATGACACACTTCATTCCATGTCAAAAAACCAGTGACGCAACTCACATTGCAAATCTGTTTTTCAAAGAAGTCATTCGACTTCATGGCTTGCCAAGAAGCATAGTTTCGAATCGAGACACTAAGTTCATATGACACTTCTGGAGGACCTTATGGAAGAATCTAGGAACTAACTTTTCTTTCAATTCATCTTATCATCCTCAGACGGATGGATAGACAGAAGTGGTGAACAGAAGTCTGGGAGACTCGCTGAGAAGCTTGGTTATAGAACACCACAGCCAGTGGGACAACATATTACCACAGGCAGAGTTTGCTTATAATGACTCAGTTAACAGATGCACGGGGCAGAGTCTGTTTCATATTGTCTATGGAATGCAGCCAAGAGGAATTTCTGAGTTGAGAAATTTAGAACAGATTGCGACTAGGAGCGCTAGTGCAGAAGATTTTCCAGAGGGGATGAAGGAACCTCACAGCAAGGTGAAGGAGTGGTTGTAGAGTTCGAGCTAGGAATATAAGCATAGAGAATATCAACATAGAAGACATATTCAATTTGAATTTGGCGATTTGATCCTCGCACACTTGAGAAAGGAAAGGTTCCCGAGAGGGACATATAACAAACTGAAAATGAAGAAAATCAGACCATGCAAGGTCTTGAAGAAATTTGGGGCGAACGCTTACGAGATTGAATTACCCGATGGGATCAGAATTTCTCTGATATTGAATATCTTAGATTTGTACCCATATAAAGCTGAGGAAGTAGAAGTAGGAAATGAACAGCCAGAGGTTCAGTGTCAAAAATAGATGCCAGTTGCAGAAAAGCCGCATATGGAGCTCATACTGGACAAAAGGGTTAGCAAAAAGACCAGGTGAAAACAATAATTTGAGTATTTGGTCAAATGGAAGGACCATCCAGTTGAATATGCCAGCTGGGAGAAAGAAGCAGAGATTCAGAAGCATCGACAAATTGTGCACGATCTCATGGATAGGATCCCATGAAAATTTTCAAGCGAGGGAGTATGATGCAGGAGAATATCAAGTGAGCCAGGGCGGAGATAAAAGACAGCTGGAAAAGCACCCAATGCAAATTTTGAAAATACTATGTAAAGACAATGAGATCATTAAATGGAGGGGACACTTGTATAATTTAAAAGGACCTTGAACGATCCACTCTCGTCCTTAGTAGGTAGAAGGCATTTATAGTAGTTAATGCAAGTAGATAGAAATTAATGCGTATATTAGACAGTTTAGGATGAGAGAGGGAAACGGGATATAGACACCCTCATTGTGTATTGTAACATAGAAGAATGGGATTATGTCAGTTGAGAGCATAGAGCATAGAAGAGAAGAACCAGAGAGCTGTATAGAACAATTCCATCTACATAAGTTCTGGATTAATACAAAAAGGGTTTTGATTCAGACTCATGGTGTTCAAATATTCTCTGTGTATGTATTATTGAATGTTATGCTCATGAATGTTTTACTCTTTTTTTCATGCATTGTTGTTTATGCTATGTGTGTATGATTTCTTGTGAAATGTTTGAAATCTAAGAGAGAGAGAGAGAGTAAGGGAAATGAGTTTCAATTGTTTCTCTATCTGAGCAAGAGTTCCTGGAAGGAGTGCAGTGGAGTTTATCCGCAAGGAGTGCGTTGACAGGAGTCAGAGTTCATCTCTAAAAACTCAGGAGAGATAGATTTTGTTCACATTCTCTCAGAAGTGTAGTTAGGAAAAGGAGTTGTGCAAGGAGTGCGTAGGCTGAGTAAACTTTCAGAGTTTGTGAGTTTGAGGAAATTGCCGAAAGACTACTGCTGCAGGGAGTGCGCGGAGTCGAAGGACTTTAATTCCTTGGAGAAATTGAGGAATCTACCACAAGGAGTGCATGCAAGAGTCTTCTTCAAGACTCAGAGTTGGAGAAAGCTCAGGAGGGATAGAGTTTCCACAGTCGTCGAAGGAAGCATAGGAAGTTTGTGAATTGGAACGGTGAGAAGGGGTCGCAAGTTTAAATCGCAGGTGGTTAAGTACCGTGGAAAAATGATTTGGTAAAAATTTGTAGAAGTCCTTGTGAAGGAAAGAACAGACAGTCGAAGTTCTCTGTGGAGAATTCGTGAAGTCTCGTGAGTCATCAGATCTCACGAAGGAGCAGGGGAGTTACGGAGAGAGTTTCAAAAGGTTGAAGCTCAAGAGAGGCAAAGCCGTAGATTTAAGCCAACACGGGCTGTTGGTTTTGGTCGTGGATTTCATTTTAGGAGTTCGTGGGTTGAAGTTTCGAAATCTTAGCATTAATACTCATGAAGTGTGAAGTCCCGAAAAGGGGGAAAGTCTAGTTGTGGGACCCGCGCCGGAATTGTGTCAAGAGTTGACATTTTGGGATTTTGGGAAATAGTGAATCGAAATTTCGGTTCGTGGAATAGAGTTGCATGATATCGCAACTCACGAACTCGCGATAAGGAGAATTTTGAAATTGGCAGGGGAAAAGTCAAGCGTTGATCATTTTCGGGTTTCGGGGATTTGAGAGATAGGGGCGTTTGACCACCGAATTCACGAAATCGTGAAGTTCGATCTCCCGAAGTATAAAGGGGGAAGTTTCTCGAGGTTGTTTGTGGGTGTAGATTTCCCAAAAGGGAAATAGAGGAGCCAAGTGTTGAGGGCTCTTCGGGCCAGTGGAAGAGGAAAGATCCTGTGTACATGGACTTCCGACCTGCGAGTTTGGAGGGCCGCGTCAGGAATACAGGTCTATTATAAAGAACAATGTTTGGGACATTGTGCCAAGGCCAAAAGACAAATCAATGGTTTATTCCAAATGGATCTATAAGATCAAACTTGCAACTAATGGAAGTGTGGAAAAGTTCAAAGAAATATTTGTAGCCAGAGGCTTCACTCAAAAAGAAGGAATCGACTATGAAGAGACTTTTTCTCCTGTAGCCAGGTATACCTCCATTCAAACTATTATTTCTTTAGCTCTCGTTATTGGTTGGAAGCTACATCACATGGATGTAAAAACAACATTCTTGAATGGAAAGATTGAATAGGAGGTCTTTGTGGAACAACCAGATGGTTTTGTTCTACATAACAAAGGCACTCATGTATGCAAGATAAGGAAGGCCTTGTATGGTCTTAAGTAGGATCCTAGAGTTTGGTATGATAGGATTGATGGCTTTCTTAAAATCTCGGGCTTTCAGAAAAGTGATGCTGATGCAAATATGTACTTCAAGGTAAGAGGTAACCAAACTGTTATACTAATCATGTATGTTGATGATCTCTTTCTAAAAAGATATGAAGGGCTAATAGCCTGGTGTAAGAGGGAGCTAACCTCAAAATTCAATATGAAAGACTTAGGCTTGATGCATTACTTCCTAGGATTGGAATTATGGCAAAGAAAGGGTGAGATATTTATGGCACAAAGAAAATACACAGTGGATGTACTAAAGAGGTTTGGTATGATGGATTGAAAATCCATGTCTACTCTAATGATTACTAGCTTGAGGAAGATGCATGATTCTGATACAGGTTCATATTTGGTGGGTCCCACCATGTATACGTAGCTGATTGGATCATTGATGTACATGATCCACACTAGGCCAGATACATGCTATGTAGTGATTGCAATGAGTCAGTTCATGACTAAACCAAGACAGAGACACTGGGTGGAAAAAATCACATATTAAGATATCTTAGAGGGACCATTACTTATGGTCTAAGATATACATCCAGTGGTGGTTTATTTCTGCATGGGTATGCAGATGTTGACTAGGTAGGAAGCCTAATGGATCATAAGATTACTTTCAGACACTGCTTCAGCTTAGGATCCATTATGATCTCTTAGTCAAGATGAAAGTAGGGATCCATTGCACAGAGTACAACAGAGGTTGAATACATTGCAACAAGTGATTCTAGCAAGGAAGTAGTATGGCTCAAAAAATTGATTTCTAGGTTGTTTGGTGACAAGCTCAAGACGACAGTGGTTCACTGGGATAATCAATGTTGCATAAAATTGACAGAGAACCCGTTATTTCATGATAGGGCAAAACATATTGACATGAGGTACCACTACATCTGAGACTTGGTCTAGAGAAAAACTCTAAAGTTAAAGTACATACCCACGAGCGAGCAGGTAGTTGATATCCTAACCAAGCCTCTGACCTCAAAATAGTTTGTGCAACTGAGAAGCAAACTTGGTGTGGCTGAGAATTACTCCCTTGCTGAGAGGTAGTGTTAAATTTGGCAGCATCGATAGTCATTCTCCAATGAGAGGCCATATGGGACACCTTGAGGCTAGCCAGGGAGATTTGGAGAATCAACCAGTGTTGTGAGGTATTGACAAAACCCAGGGGGGAGCGTACAACCTCTGTGATTCAAACCAAAAGTCAGGATGAACAAGATGCTATGTGAGTCTAATGAAAAAGTCATGGGGAACGTACAACCTTTGTGATCATAGACAGCTAGTGCAAAATTCAGGGGGAATGTACAACCTCTATGAACCTAGTCAAGCCTTGTGAGCCATGAGAAAACGTTAGGTTGAATATAAAATTCCTATGATCTAGAAACAAATGATATTTATAATATTGAAAATGATATAAATGTATTGATCTAGTGTGTTGGCATGTGTAACATTATCCACCATGAAGAGAATTTCGAATTGCCTTGTAAAGAGTCGAGTTGTAACTGAAGTCTCAAGTCTAGTTCTATTTTTGAACTAAATTATAATGCTGAGTTGCAAATGAAGTCTCAAGTCTAGTTCTATTTTAGAAATAAAGTGTAATGTTGAGTTGTAACTGAATTCTTAAGTCTAGTTCTATTTTAGAACTAAAGTGTAATTATGAGTTGTAACTGAAGTCTTAAGTCTAGTTCTATTTTAGAACTAGTGTAATGTTGAGTTGTAACAAAAGTCTTAAGTCTAGTTCTATTTTAGAACTAAAGTGTAATGTTGAGTTGTAACTGAAGTCTTAAGTCTAGTTCTATTTTCGAACTAAAGTGTAATGTTGATTTGTAACTGAAGTCTCAAGTCTAGTTCTATTTTCGAACTAGAGTATACCAATCTCAAGTCTAGTTTGAACCAAAGTATGCAGCTGAGTTATGATTAAAGTATGCAAACAAGTTACTATTTTGAGCCTCTCCTCTTCTCCTCTTCATCCTATATAAACAGAGGTCGAACCCTCTCTTCAAACATAGTTTTGATATGCAGGTTAAGGGAGAAGCAATAGAGAAGCATATTAGTGATAAAGACGCATCATACCAAAGCAACATATCAGTGATGTATATAAGCAATTAAGGCTGCATATCAGAGGCATATATCATTAGCATATCAATGTTGTATATCAAAAATAGAGGCATCATATCAGAGATGTATTTTAGCAAGGTCTCTTAGGTCTTTGTCAGGTTAGAGTCATCTTGGCAAGATCTTTAAGAGCAAAACATTGATGGTGGATATTTGTAAGTGATCTTACATTATTAATGCAATAAAGAAATATCGTTTGTTGGGGTTTTTCTCCCTGTATAGGGTTTCCCCAAGGTATATATGTTGTTGATGTGAAATCTTACTTATCTACATAGCTATTGCTATCCGATTATGATTTGTTTTTTTTGAAGTGTATTAAGAAGGAATCAAAGTGTTGAAGAAAATAAAAGAATTAATGTGCATAACAATTCAAGCTCATAATTTAACATAAATAAATGTTGAATAAATTCTAGATGGAATATTGCAAGCCTATGAATACTCCCATGGTTATAGGGTGAAAACTAAGCTTAGACGACGATTCACCAAAGCTAGACCAAACCATGTACATATCAATGGTTGGTAGCCTGTTATATGCAATAACAACAAGATCATACATCTTACAAAATGTAGGATTAGTGGACATATTTCAATATGCACCTAAAGAGACTCATATGAAGGTAGTTAAAATAATTTTTAGATATCTAAAAGGCACCCTTAATTTTGGATTATGGTATTCAAAAGGAGAATACTTCACCTTAACAACATATATTGATGCAGACTGGGATGGTAGTCTGGATGAAAGAAAGAGCACTAGTGGAGGAGAATTCTTCCTAAGAAAATGTCTAGTATCATGGCTAAGTAACAAACAAACATCTATATCACTATCGACAACAGAAGATGAATATATTGTTTCTTCCACCTACTCAACTCAAGTAATTTGGATGAAACAAACTCTAGAAGACCGAAAAGTAAAGTATGATCATCCAATTCTTCTTAACTGTGACAATACGAGTGCTATAAACCTCTCTAAGGATCCTATTATGCATTCTAAAACCAAACATATCCCAATTAAATACCATTTTCTAAGAGATTGGGTTTCTCAAAAGAAGGTCAGAGTGGAATATGTTGATACTAAAGAGATTGCATACATATTTACAAAACCTCTACCAAGAAATTCTTTTGAAAATCTTCAACAAAAACTAGGAGTAACTCCCATACCTCATTAAAACTACAAAAATATTAATTAGACAAGGGGAGCACATGCATAGGGGAGGAATCATCTTAGGGGGAGAAAATTAATATCCATTTTTTCATTGTTTTCAAAGGGGAGGATATGCAATAAATACATAGTAAGAATGAATAATATATTGAAAGGAGATTTTACTAAGTTTCCATCAATGCCAAGGGGGGGGGGTTGTTGGAAAAAAAAATTCATTGATGTCAATCATGGAAAAAGTATGTTGAAGAACATGCATAAGGGAAGAAAATATTAGGAGCACAACACATTATTTAATGCACAGAATTAGAGCACACAACGTTAATAAATTTGGAAAGGTTGAAGGAAAGCTCAGGAAGGAGAGCGTCATGTATAAGCACTATCAGGATAAAAATCCATGAAAAACTATAGAATTTAACCAGTTACAGTTGAAGAATAATCCTAGCCATTGATTTTCCTCTTCAGACTGAATAAGAACCATTGATTGACAACAAACTCCCTTTATAAAGGGGGATTAAATTACAACCATTCAATCAAGATTTCGGGAATAATCTCAACCATTGGATCAATTAGTGGAAGGATAGTGTAATTTATGGGACTCTGGAACTTTTCCACTTTGACGATTATTGGAGTCAGGAAGAGGCATAAAATCACAAAGTCATGAAACCCTGAAATCCCACCAGCCATTAGATCAAGGGAATAACTTCAGGAGGAACACTAGTTGTTGATATACAATTCTCCAAGATATTTTTTGACTGTCCGATCAAGCATAGTGGAAGGATAGCATAAGGAGTACTATTAACCAAAATAAACCAATCGCCTACACTTTATGACTACTTCAACAGGTCAAACTCTGAAAGAATGCAAGGATTGCATCGGCTAGACATCCCGAAGCCCGAAGTCATGAAGTCATGTAGGACATCATATATAAAGCATAGGTATGTTGAACTTTCATCTAGTTGATGATGTATCATATGCCACGTAGAAGGGGTGCCATATGGGGACACGAGTCACATGAGTTCAATTCCTTTTGGACCCCAATATGTCCATTTCTTAGTGACACGTGGCACACATACGATGGTTCCATGTCAACCTAGGTAACATCAAAATTCCATGTCACTCTCAGATTATGGCCTCTGAGAATGTCCAATTTCTTCTACCAGTGAAAGTGTCGAAGGTTGTAGTAGAAAATTCACACAAGATGTTGATATAAGATTCTCTAGGATTTCTTGTGACCATCAGATCAAGTAGTGGAAGGATATGGTAATAAATTTGATAGGTATAACTATGGGGGAGTTGAACAACTCTAGAGAGGTAATATCTTGGAGTCCCAGATTGCCAAAGTCCTTAAATAAATATAGATCGTCCATTTCAACACATGATTAAGTCATAATAGTTGATCTAGTTGAAGCCTCTAGATAATTCAGGACCGTTCATCCAACGAGATATTAAATATCAACTGCCTGATCTACTAGTGAAGAAAATGTATTCACTTTGACGAAGTTTACTTTGGTAAATATTACTCCAAAAAAATGTAGGAGGGATGAAGTATACATGACTTTGTTCCATCATCGGTCTCATGATAAGGTAAAGGGGTTAATTAGAGGTTCCAAGGGCCTAAAAGTAAATAATCCCACGATAATTTTTTTTGAGGTCTTATGTATAAGAACAAGGGAGAAATAAATGCGCTAGGAGCAACGCTTAAGTAGATAAGATTGTGGTTTTGAGCCCATGGTCATTTTGAATATTGGGTTGAAGGAAGCACCTTTTTGAAGAATTTGATTTCTATAAACAACTTAAAAAGTCCTATAGAGTAATTCGACAAGATTGACACCAAATGATTTCATTGTTGCAACAAGATTATTTACGCATGAAGGGATAAATAAACTTACACGGGATTTGAAGTCTTTTTAAGTTAAAATCAACTATTTATTCTTAAAATTAAAATGAAGAGGTGAAATGGTTCATTTTTGAAAGACACATTGGTTGAATCTTATACCTATTCAAATACTATATAAACCAGAATTTGTGTGGAAAGAAAGTGTTTTTGCAGTCGAGATCTAAAGATCAAAAGCAAAAGCAGAGTCTAATATAGAAATTGTAAACATTCTTATACGATGAGGGTGGTAGGGAGGATCTCGGGAGGATTACATTCCTATGCATATTGAAGCTTTTAATACAAGGGAGTTGGTGTTTCCTAGAGTTGGTGCTCTAAAAATAGGGGATTGGTGTTTCCTTAAGTTGGTGCTCATAAGAAGATAGATTGGTGTCTCTCACACAATTGTATCTTGTACTTTTTATTGTTATATTTAAATTTTTGTATCCAGTACATTTTTGTTGATCAATTATTGTGATTAATAATTAAGTATTATTAAGAATATTGAAAAATAAGCAACACTAATTCACGCCCCCTCTCAGTATTTGCCAACATTCCAACATGATATTGTAAGATACATTTCAAGAAGACAAGGTTGGAACCTTATCTTTCATGCATATGCGAAACTTAGATTAAATCTTAACCATTGGATGAGTTATTGTGATGATTGTTATCTCATTAGAGTGTTCAAGTGCAATGTTGCACAAGGGCTCTGATGGGAGAAACCACGAGTTAACAAGAACTGTTGATATATTGAAGGCCCAAAGAAATGAACAATTGTGGTCGTTGGTGGCATGATGAATTGAAGGAGCGATCAAGTGCAATGACAACCATTGATCTATTAAAGTGTGGTCTCGATAGAGCCTAGAACATTGATCAGAGTGTGAGCCATCAGAATGGGTTGTGACACTTGAGAATGGAGTCCGACGATTAAAAGGTATGAGGACCATAGATCCATCAGAGGATATACCTTAACCATTGGATCTATAATGATATGTTTCTAGGAATGAAAGTGACATCAAGGTGATATATTGTGACAAATTAGTAGTAAGAGTGACAAGGATGCCACCATGGAAGCTAGCATGTCTCGCAGGGTGATGCGAGTCATATTTTGATTGTGCGAAATGAAAGTGGGCCCCAATTGGACACAAATGACTTTAGGTAAATGTATCAAATCTCAACCATTGAAAATGGCATAGTGAGAAGATCTATGTCGTTCATCAGAGAGGCTCTAGTCAAAGTGTAGTTATTTATGAGATGAGGGGTTCCGACGAAGAGGACTCTGAGAGAAAAAGATGACCATTGGATCTATCAAAATGATCTGATAGACCAATAGGCCTAGTGGTCACCATGAACGAAATCATAGAATTGAATATAGAAATTGAATGGAGATCCAGATCCGATGATGGTTGAGTGTTGAGGGAGCATATTTGAATATTGATTTCCCATGGGGGCCCAATAACTCGATGGTCCCTATTTGAAGGAGATCATATCGATGGTCA
>JASDQU010753619.1:0-34941 GCA_032191745.1 Picea mariana | reverse complement strand
CTCTATCTACACTACATTATTGATAAGTACCAAAGAGTTGAATATGAAATCACCACAATATATCCACGTAATAATATATAAAAATATCCACTTTATTAATTTGAAACCATTAGGTTAGGGAAAAACCATACAGTTGATCCTATTATGGAAGGGACTATATCTTGTTCACTTGCTTCTTTGAGGGGGAAACCTCCTAATGAGATACAAAATCAAAATACAATACTTCTTCTTGAATTCCATTACACTGCTTGAACCCCTTTATATAGTGCTACCAACCACCTAACAACGTTCTAGAGGAGGAAACTTCTAGAAGTGGAACCTTCTAAGAAGTCCTCTTACATTTATTATATTCACATTAATATATATAGCTACCATAATGGGCCTTATTTAATAATATAGTGGACCTGGTCCACCTTACATTGAATGGTCTCCATTATAATCACTATGGGCCCTTCAACCCCCCCACTACCTCTCTAGACACAATACATTCCATCCCCCTTGTGAAAGCGTTGTCCTTAATGCTTGTTATGAAGATGCAAAACCATATACTAGGGTCCCATGGATAAGTGTGTACCATAGTGTTGAAGTAGGCCAGTGAACCAGGGTCCCATGTGGAAATGCGAGCCACTATACTGAAGTATTACAACTACCATTGTAAACCTCAGTTCCATGTCCAAGTTCTCATGTGAAATCCACGCCGAAGACATCATAACTCAATTGAAATCTTATCCAAAGGTATACACTGGTCATGTGGATCCAAATATGTAGATCCATCCACATTGTTGGAAATGGTCAAAGATGAATTTGAGGAACAATACCATTGTAGAATATGCAAGATGGAAACTGGGAGTCATAAATGGCTCTGGATTTGGCACATTGATGTTCTCTACATGAGGTGGAGTAGAGTCATCAAATAGAAGATAGAAGTGGTTGTCATCCCATAAATAACAACTATCCATATACCAAGCATCACAAGTGGCCTCAATATCATACCAAGCATAGGATTATTTTTTATATTTATCCCTAATCTCCTACATAATATATCTCTCTTGCATTACAAGTGTGTTTTTTTGAAGATTTTGAACATTTTCCTGAATACGTGTCTCAAGGTATTTCAATTTCCATAGATGTTCCATGAGGATTTGAGAGAAAATATCCAATGGAAAAACCACATATAATATACCAAAAGAAAGCTCTTAAAATTCTATATCCAATGGAACTGATATGGTAGCAATTTGACATCCCTATGAAACGTTATGAGCTATATAGTCCTGTTGTCAGCACAAATAACCTAGTAAATGGCTGATTTTAAAGCGATGATATCTTTGCTTCCAAATCTCCTATTCATATGATTTGTTTTTTAAAATTGGTTATTTTTGAAAGAGGAACTCAGATATATAATTTTTTGGGGTAAATTCAACCCCAAGTGCTTGTTGGTGCTACACACGGTTGTAAGACCCCAGGTTCGAGTTATCTTTGACCAACAAAACCCTTCAAATACCAACCCTTTTGACATCACTTACATGGGAATATGAAATCTCACCCAATGTATCTATTAAGACTATAGGAACCATTTTTTTCCAGCAATGAGGAAATGGGAGGTTATCATGTTATTCATCCTTAATTATTTGTTCTATGTGCATTATTCTGCAAGTGTTCTTCTTCAGTTACTTAGCAAATATCAGATTCATATTACCATTATGTTACATATTGTATTATAACTCATTACCGTAACAAACTTAAATGTTTCTCCATGATTACACATGAGATAAATCTAATCTAACATGCATCTAGACATATTCCATAAAACAATCACACAAAACACATTCAACACATCATTTAAATTGGTTCACCCAACTCTGGGATACTACCACAATGCCTGGCTCTTTATTACGTGTTTGGTAATTTATTTAGGCTTTCAAATTGCACTTTCAAAGATACATCATGGATATCCTTCGCTTCTCCTATCTTATATTCTCTGTAGTGCAAGACTTTCTCTCTCTGCATCATCTCTTTAAAATTCAAACATAGTTTCCTATCTTCAATAGAAGAGAAAAAAAGAATTGAGGAACCCCTATTCTCCCAACCCATTACATATTTATACATAAAATATAAGGCTTAAAAATCTATTATGTTCTTCCCAAAATCCTATTGTAATGTACGATTACTCCATTTAACTAGTTGTTCGAGTTTCTTCCACTTGCTTTTCCGTTTTCATGTTGTTTTCTGCTATCGTTGTAATTCTAGAATGTCAGGCTATAATCCTTCCTTTTCTTCGTGTTTCTTCTCCAACTTTATTCTTTTATCTCTTATTTATTCCTCTTTCACTATCCTCCTGAATGTGCCTTGACTACACACTCCCTATTCTACCTTCTTCTTCTACACACTTCCTCTATACTTAGGATTTTTATCAAAATTGTTTCCAAAATTGCCTATCCAACAAGCCCCCAACACTCACCTATGGCTCGTCCTGAGCCACTCGAGTATGTTTCTTTCTCTTCCATGTCTCAATGAACTTCTGGGAGGCTTCCTTAGCTATCTCCACTTCTTTGAGTATCATTTCCTCTATTTCTATGATCTCTTTTCCCCCCTGCGTAGTCAAGGCAGTAAGTTTTTCTTCTGGTTCCTGGATTGCTTGTTTTACCTTGATATGTACAGTGGCAAGTTCACCTATCATCCTCACTACTTCTTCTTGTGGTGGTCTAAATCACTACTGAAGGATCATTTGTTTATCCCTCATCTTCTCCATTTCCATGTATGACTACCGCTATTTCAAAATGGATTTCATACATTCAACATGTGGAAGTGTAGTTATTTTCTTTGAAGCATGTTGAGCCTTTTCCTATGCTTCTATTAATTTGGCCTCCACAACCTTCATCTCAAGATATTCCAATAAGTCTGTGCAAATTTGTGCGCTCTCCTTAAAGATTTTGGCACACTCTTCCTCTACTTTCTTTATGTTGGCGAATTTTGTCATCATTGTTCTCTCCCTTCTTTCCCTTACTTCTATTGGAATACATGGCATACTATGCAACTGTAGGTCTTCAGTGTGTGCTTGAAAGCCTTTGATGACTTCACCAATATTCAATCCTTGTTCTTCTATAGTAGCTTCGACTATTATGGGGGCTTCTGAAATTTCCTTGTATAATTTCTGGACAACCTCTTGTGTTTTCTATGCCATAATATTATCTTTGTCCTTTCCTTGAGGGATTTATTTACCCTTTCCTCAACCACATTCTTGTATTTCATTAATTCCTCCACTATGCCTTCAACTTCCCTTTTATGTTGGAGTGTAGTGTCATATTGTTCCTGCAGCTGAGCCCTTTCGTCCATTATTTTCGTCAGCTCTTGGTGTGCTTCATATCCTCGACTCTTAATCTCTTACAATAGGCCTACTTGAAAGTATTGTAATATTTGTATTGGGATCCTCAATATGAATAGGTTCATATGTTATAGCACATTCACATGTTCCTATAATTCAACCATTGGAAATTCTAGTGTGTTTGTAACAATCTGGAGTGTTTTGTGTCCAACTGTTAACTGGGTTAAGACTGGATGTGTACTCTCTTCTTCCTTCCTCGAAATTATGGATGGTCCTCCCTAGGTCCTGTGCTCTTTTTTTATACTAGCTACTTCCAAGAGTTGTTGGAGTGCTTCCAACTAATCATGCACTCTTTGTTACTTCTCTACCTGCTTCCTGGTTTATTCCTCAATGATTTCTTCCATGACATCCCATACTTGGTAGCCTATGCGATTCATATCATCATTGGTCAAATTAGAAGCTTAGGTTTCTCTGTGTGATTCAGTCTTCTTGCATGCATGTCCTAATGGTTCCTTCCCCTTATCCTTTCAGTTTACCCCTGTTGTGGGGACTGTCTTTTTTGATTTTGTTGTTTATGGGACATGTGTATCTCATGTTCCATTATTCTAATCATTTCCCTACTCCTATTCAGATCCTCCATCATTGTTATCCTACTCTTCTTCATCTTCTGGGTGGTCCATTTTATCTACTATGGTTTTCCACCCCTCTTCCCAATCATTCACAATTAGACATACATCCTATGATTTCAACCTATAGCTAGTTGGAAACCATTGGTGTGTCGAGTCCTTTGTTTCTTTCACATACATGTGGTGCATGCCTTCTTTGAATCTTGCAATGTCTTTATATGTTTCCATTGTCTCACCTGAGATGCGCGGTGTATGGCCAATTATACAATTGATCGTATCATAGTATACAAAAAATGTAACATTATTGTCATGTTGCATCCTCTTTTTCAACGTATTCCATAAGTTGGCATATCATGAGGCCATACTCCATCTACCAGATGTTCCCATGCAATTATTGTAGCCTAGTTCCTTCCATCTAACCAACGCAATCAAGATCAAAAGTCATGCATAGTCAAATTTTGTGCCCTTTTCCTAGGCCTCAATACAATATTGCAAAACTTGGTTCGCCCAGAAGGTGGCCCAATTCATTTGAACCCCTTCAACACATTTTTTGCAGTTGGTACTTCATCCTTCCAACATTTTTGCAACAACTTGCAAGACAATACCTGCATTGCAAACTAAACATTTTCATCACTGGTGTTTTTAACATCCAATCCCCTTTTTCCCCTGAAATTATGGAAATTTTCCTTCATTACTTTCGATAAGGCTCTCTCTCCTTCCTTGTTAAACAAAATGGCATGATCCTCTCTGGATTTTGGGAGCCCTGTAATATGTGCAATCAATGCAGCATCAATTGACACTAGGGGTTCAAGCCACAGTGTCCCCCCATGGACACAGTTGAGTAGTAGTTTCACACAAGCATTGATTTCCAGACTGCATCTGAACTGTAGGATATCCATCAGGTTTAGTATGCCCGATTTATCCGATCCAGTTTCCCACACCTATGTCTCCAGTATTATCGCTCCTTTTCCCAGTACGCTTTTAGTGCATAATTATTTTTCCATGGACAACTCTAGGAAATTTTTCTCGTCGGTGATATCATGATCCAAAAAATTGAGGGTGACAACCTTGCTAAGCATACCTCCTTCAATACTTACAGCAGGTGGGACTGTTGATGTTGCCATTGTGTATTTCCCATTTGCTGGTACTTTGATTAACAACATATTATCTTTCCTTGGTGGGATGTAATCTCAGTGGAAGGTTGATTGTGAAGCTGAAGCCGAAGCTCCAGGTGTTTCCTCAACCTCTGGTGTAATTGCTGGTCATTTTGACTTCTTTTGCACCACTGTTGATGGTGCTCTAACATTTGTTTGGGTCATTGTCATGTGTGGAAAATTCCTTAACTTGCTCTATGGTTGTTTTTTGGTAGCTATAGTTCAGATCTGAATCACTCAGGTTTTCTCTGGTTCACTCTCTCTTTCATGAAGCTCTAAGTCACAATGATTTACTCTCAGCAACCCTCCACTATTTTTGTGCCTCCTTGACAATTGTGCATGTATATTCATGCCTTAAATTAGTTTTCCATTCTGTCAATTTGTTTGATGAATGGTTAAATAAATGTGTCTTTACTACTAAATCCGTTGGGTGATTTTGTCCTCGTACTACCAATCTGTAGTGATTTTTGGGGGCTTTTCCCATTTAATATTATACAACGTATTTATGACCTATCATTACCCCTATGTAGTCATCATTTCCATGCTTTAATTCTTTTAACTATCTTATCAGTGCCAAATTGCTCAAGGTATATGTTGCTTCACAGTCATTTACTTATGTATTTTATTTCCTTAATTGACATAGTTCTATCTTGATGCACGATAATATTTCCTTATGCATCTTTTCTTATTCCTTGTACTCTATACTATTTTTCTTTTTTCTATAGCTACTTTCTATTTGATTTTATTCATTTTTCTACTTTTTATTTGTTTTTCTATGTTTTTCCTTCCTACTATAGTAAAACTACTATGATATATGTGTTATGGAACAACCCAGATTTCTGCGTAGACTATCATCCATACCTATAGAGTTTCAATCAACTTCCATTCACCATTCCTCCAAGGATTTCTCCATTCAAGGTTCCCAAGTCCATAGCACCTATATCTGTTACATATTGAATCACACATGGTCCTAACTAGTGCATTCTAAACTTTCCTGGATGTTGCATAAACTTACTGTCATAGAGTAATACTAAGTCTCCAACTTGGAACTTCTTCTATTTAATGTGTCTATCATGCCATGTCTTTTCTCTTTCCTTCTAAACTTCATGATGGATATTTTTGATAAAACAATCTTCTTCAAGTTGTACGAACTATGACATTCTCTCCTCTACTACTCCCGAATTTGAAATATCAGTGATCACTACAATGTGAAGACTAGGTAAAATAAACTCCACTAGTATCACTGATTCTTGTTCATAGACCAACCTAAGCAGTGTCTACTTTGTCAAATTTTTACTTTTATTCCATTAATCCCATAACATTGCAGAAACTCTTAGGTCCTAATCATCTCTCCCTACGTTACATTTTTTTGTCAAAGCATTCTCCAATATTTTATTGAAAGCTTTCACTATACCATTGGATTTAGGATGATACGGGGTACTCTTCTCATGATGAATTTTAAACTCCTCAGTCAATACTGCAATTGTCTTATTCAGAAAGTGTGTTCTTTGATCATTTATTAATATGCACGAACATCCAAATAATGTGACTACATTCTCAAGCCAAAATATTGCAGCAATATATGTGGTGTAGTCTGTGAATGGTGTTGCTTCTGCCCATCTGGTCAAATACTTTGTCACAATGATTATGTACCTTGCTCCTGATCTTCTTGCTTCTAGGTTGATTGTCTCCACAAATTCTATGGCCCATTTATCGAATGCTTGCAAAGTAACCTGTGTCTTTAAAGGAATTTCATCCCTTCTTTATGTTTTTCCTACTCTTTGACATACATTGCATGCCTAAAAAATATTCCTTATCATCTTTGTGAAGTATGGGCCACCAGAGCCTTGCGCACAAAACATTTTGCACAATCACTTTCCCTGCATAATTTTCTCTTGCAATTTCGTCATGTGCTTATGTGAGTATCATCAATATTTCATGTTCCAACACACATAATCTCAATATTCCATTTGCATCCAACTTGTATAAATTCCCTGCAATAAAATGGTACTCTACTACTTTTACTACCAATTGTTTCTTCTACATGACTATCATCTATAATGGGGCCATTCCAGTACTGAGGAACTGTATGATGTCTAAGAGGTAACCATCAACCATTTTAATTACAAATAGTTGTGTGTCTAGGAAACTGTCATCTAAATTTATTGCATCTTCTCCTAATAATATGCACAATAGTTGATCTAGTCCTACATTGAACTTCCCTAGTTTCACCACAACCTCAAAATCATATTCCTGAAACAACAGTATCCATTTGCATATTCTGCCCCACAACATTGGCTTGTTCACTAAGTACTTTAGTGAAGAATGGTTTGTGTACATCTTCTTAGCACATGATATTTACTGAATAAAATCATTAGTCTTTTCTATCCATGTGGTAATTCCTTCTTCTAGGAGTCAGTGATTTAAAATTTTATAGGTTTAGAGTCATATTTTATGATTATAAATCAAGGTGCTTGATTTTAACCTTGGGTCTAAAGTTGATCAAAATGCATTGTTAAGTATTAGTGTTATAATGGTGATTGCCATCATTTGTAAAGAAGGAAAGGTATCAACTTCATCTCCATTTTCACTAAACACAAGGTGTTGCAAACTGGTTAAAGGCACTACGAACTCATAGTATGCTACAAACTGTCAAATACCACCACTTTTGGTGCTGTGAACTAGTGTTGGCACTGCAAACTGTTAAATGTGCATGTGCTGCTAACCCTCTTTAGTATTAAAAACCACTATTTTGGTGTTCTAAATCTTGATCATTGGTCAAGATTGTTATCTCAGGGTCATCCTACAGCCTCCTTTTGAAAACAAGTATTAAAACCCACTGTTTATTCTATACTGCGAACTGTCTATTATAACCCTGCAACACAAATTGTGCATTGCAAACCCTCTGTCTTTTGATTGATCGAACCCTTGTCAAATTTGAAATCTGTCTAAGGCCCAAGTTTTAACTAGTTGCTATAGGTTCCCTCTCAGACATGAAAAGTATTATCAGTCCTTCATAAGCCTATTTCAATTGCATTGCAGATTGGCTCTGTGAACTAGTGTTGGCACTGCAAACCCTCTGTTTATACAGAGTTGTCTCTTTTGATTGTCTACATTTTCACTTAGACTGAATTGTTGTCCCTTTCATTACTCAGAAGTTGTAGCAGGTTTATCATAGGTTTTCAAGGCTTCTTGCATGATTTTGGCATCAGTTGATTTGATTTGGTCGAAATGTGATGCTACAGGAAGTTTCACAATGCCTGGACTCTCTAGCACTAGAAGCTAGTAATTTGGGACAATTTGTAGCAATTATCACACAACATAGTCTTGTTTTAATCATAACTTTCGAATCACAATCCAGGTTCTTCTGAAATTTGGTGTGGAGTAAAATAATGATTTGTTTGACATGTTGAAAAAAAATCATCCCAACCCATTTCGTATGTTTGAAGAAAATAGAAAAACACCACCTACAGGAAAGTTCACAACACATGTTGTCAAAGGCGCTACGAACTCTAACAGTTTGATAAATGTGCCTTGTTTGGAGGTTTCCACCTGCCAAGGAGGGTTCAAATGAATTATAAAATATCATTTAGATAATAAAGGAATCCTACACCTAATTTTTATCTCCATTAAAACCTCATGCAGTGAGTTGACAACAAATTTATTAATGAATTCCAACAACTTCCTAAAATTTAGCAGTTTGTTGGATTTTTGTCTCTTTAATTGTTGCCACCTATCTCCAAGGCCCATAATCCAATGAAAGAGATGGGATTTGACCTCTTAAAAATATTTTGGATGTTATTTCCTATTTAATGGGGGAGATAGGGTTGAGTTCATGACTAGAGAGAGTTGGAGAGAGTTGCAGGGGGAGTTTATCTGTGTATTTGTAAGCCTGTGAGCATGTGTTGTACACATTGTTTCCATTAGAGATGCATGAAATTTGTGATACCATAATTTTTTTCTCTTGTTTCCATTATTTCTTATCATATTTATTGATTAATATTTATAGACTTTGAATATCAAAAGTTGCCTTAGGTAAATGGATTCATGAGATGCAAAGGATTTGTGGTAATTTCTTGTTAATGATTGATTATTGTTCAAGCACTCTTTTGTCTATATTTCAGAAAAGATATTTGTTAAGAGGATATTCTTATTTTTGTTCACCTTCTATTATTCTACCCATCCTTCCATAAGCCTTTTTTCTGGTAGGCAGTCTGATTGTATTTGATCTGCAAAATGTTATGACTCCATGCCCAATGGAATGCATTTGCAAGCAATCTGCTACCCTCCCTTTTACTCTTCTCTTGATGATCCACCAAGTATAACATGTTTTAATCATTTAAATCAAATGGGTACTAAGATTTTCCTCTATCATTATGAGGGTGACTCTCAGTGCTAAAATGGTTGGTGTCATTTACGAAGACATTAGTTTGACTGTAATCTTCTACATAGCGACTCCATCTTCATCACATATGAATCTATTGGTGACTTCATTGGTCTAAAATGGAAAAGATACTTGCTCATAGTATGCATTTTTTTATTTTTCAAATATATCTGGTTTTGAAAACCTTATGCTTTATAGAAGTGAATGGGAAGTTCCTCTTCCTAGGTTTAGATGAGAATATTGGGAAGTGTCAGTTGAGTTCTTATTAGACTTTCACAAGTGCATGCTTAAATTGAAATTTATACACAAATATTTCATGATCAAGTTGTTTAGATACTCCCTAGAGGGAAAATCCCGTGACTAGTGTAGATCTCTTTCGGTTGCCAGTGTTAATTCTTTGAAAGGTTTTCATACTGCCTTTCATTCATTTTGTAAAGAGAAATTTTCAGATGACTTCCTTTATCCATAATGTTGTCATGAGTTTGATTTGTTGTGTAAAGGATCTGATAGTCATCAAGAGTATGATTGTATTGAAGAATATGTTGCAGGAGAAGAGACTTTTCATGATGATCAAGAGGTTGATACTCTTCAAAATGATATTATTTCTCATGGATATGGAGTAGAAGAAAATAAACAGGTTTAAGAAAGTTCACCTACTATAATTGTATATGATTATTATGAATCTAAAGATGTGTTTTCTCTAGCTAAAAATAACCTGGATAGGTTGTATTTTTGTCAAATTGCACTTGCAATCAGTGAAACCAGCCTGCAGTAACCTTCATTTTTGTAGAAAAATGAAATTGGCAGCAGTTATAAAGATGGGCATATACAGAGACAATCCAATATCTAGCTGGAACAATAATAAAAGATATTTATTTATGACTTTCAAGACCCTATGGATGATTATCTGGAGTCTTTGAGAAGTGCAAATGTCAAACCATTCTTGTTTAGTGGATGTTGGTTCTGTTGTCTTTTTGAAATGCACTTTTTTATGCCATGGATTTCTTATTTTTTCTGATCCAGATCAAGAGTTTCACCAGTTAATCAGTTCCTTGAATGGATTCATTGGAAAAATGATTATACTTGATCAAGCAACAGTTCAACTGATTAGGTATAGGATGAATAAGATCGACACTTGATAATTTTGGTTTGCAATTGATTTTTTTTTAGTGGGTTAGTGTAGGAACATATCTAAATAAGATCATTCCATAAGCATTTGATTTTCAACAACAATGTTTTCATCTTGTGCATATTTCAGAGTGGATTTGATTGAAGTGACTTTATAGTACCGGTTTCAGTTTGTAGTACGTTTGGTTGCAAGAAAGATCCTGGTTTATGCCCAATGTATAAGGCGCTCAACCTACAGAAGTTCTTGGAGCCTCACAGGGAGGTATCCATCCCCCGTGGAGCCAATGTTAGGATTTAGCACATGAAATGTACTGAATCACATCATTAGTCTTTTATAGTCATGTGGTAATTCCTTCTTCTAGGATTTAGTCATTTAAAATTTCATAGGTTTAGAGTCATCTTTTATGATTATAAATCAAGCTACTTTATTTTAGCCTTGGGTCTAAAGTTGATCAAAATATATTGTCAAGTATTAGTGTTATAAGGGTGATTGTTACCATTTGTAAATAAGGAAAGGTATCAAATTCATCTCCATTTTCATTAAAACACAAGGCACTGCAAACTGGTCAAAGGCGCTACGAACTCACAATGCACTGCAAACTGTCACATAATACCACTTTTTTCACTGCGACCTGGTGTTAGCATTGCAAACAGTTAAATGTGCATTCACTGCTAACCCTCTGCAGTATTAAAACCCATTGTTTTGGTGTTATAAACCCTGATCATTGGTCAATATCATTATCTCGGGGTCATCCTACAACCTCATTTTGAAAAAAAGTATTAAAACCCATTGTTTATTCTATGTTTTGAACTATCTATTATAACCCTGCAACACAAATTGTGCACTACAGACTGGCACTGCGAACCCTCTGTCTTTTGATGGATCGAACTTTTGTAAAATTTGAAATCTGTATAAGGCCCATGTTTTAACCTGTTTATATAGGTTCCCTCTTAGACATGAAAAATATAGTTAGTCCTTCATAAATCCTATTTCAATTGCGCTACATATTGGCGCTGCAAACTGGTGTTGGCACTGCAAACCCTCTATTTATACAGAGTTGTCTCTTTTCCTTGTCTACATTTTCACTCAGACTGAATTGTTGTCCCTTTCATTACTTAGAAGTTGTAGCAAGTTTATCATAGGTTTTCAAGGCTTATTGCATGGTTTTGGCATCAATTGATTTGATCTAGTCGAAACAGGATGCTATAGAAAATATCGTAGCACCTGGACTCACTGGCACCGGAAACTGGTAATTTGGAACAGTTTGGAGCAATTAGCACACAACAAAGTCTTGTTTTAATTATAACTTTTGAATAACAATATAGTTTCTTCTGAAATTTGGTGTGGAGGAAAAACATGATGTGTTTGACTCGTTGAAGAAACATCAGCCTGACCCATTTCGTATTTTTGGAGAAAAGATAAAAACATCACCTACAGGAAAGTTCATAGTGCATGTTGTCAAAGGCGCTGTGAACTCTAACAGTTTGATAAATACGCCTTGTTTGGAGGTTTCCACCTATCAAGGAGGGTTCGAATGACTTCTCAAATATCATTTATATGTTAAATGACACATGTACCTAATTTTTAGCTACATTAAAACATCATGCAGTGAGTTGGCAACAAATTTATTAATGACTTCCAACAACTTCCTAAAATTTAGCAATTTGTTGGAGTTTTGTCTCTTTTACTGTTGTCACCTATCTCCAAGGCCCATAATCCAATGAAAGAGGTGGGATTTTACCTCCTAAGTGTATTTTGGATGTTATTTCCTATTTAATGGAGGAGAGAGGGTTGAGTTCATGACTAGATAGAGATGGAGAGAGTTGCAGGGGAAGTTTATCTGTGTATTTGTAAGCCCGAGGGCATGTGTTGTAGACATTGCTTCCATTAGATATTCATGAAAGTTGTGATATCAGACTTTTTTTCTCTTGTTTCCATTCTTTCTTATCATCTTTATTTAGTAATATTTAAATAATTTGAAGATCAAAATATGCCTTTGGCCAATGGATTCATTAGCTACAAAGGATTTGTGGTAATTGTGTGTTAATCATTGATTATTGTTCAAGCACTCTTTTATCTATCTTTCAGAAAAGATCTCTGTTAAGTGGATATTCTTCTTTTTGTTCACCTTCTATTCTTCTACCCATCCTTTCATAATCCTTTTGCCTACTAGGAAACCTTATTTCATTTGATCTTCAGAATGTTATGACTCCATGCCCAATGGAATGCATTTGCAAGCAGTCTGATTCCCTCCCTTTTACTCTTCTCTTGATGATCCACCAAGTATAACCTGTTTTAATAATTTAAATCAAATGGATATTGGGATTATACTCTAGTAGTCTGAGGGTGACTCTGAGTGATAACTTTTTTGGCTCCATTGTCGGGGACAAAGTTGAATATCTTCCCTTGGAGAACGACATAGAATAGATCCAAATCTTGATGGTAGACAAGAGCATGAAACTAGTTTGACTGTAATCTTCTACCTGGCGACTACATCTTAATCACAGATGAATATAATGGTGACTTCATTGGTTTGAAATGGAAAATATACTTGCTCAGAGGTATGAATTTTGTGATTTTTCAAATATATCTCATTTTCCAAACCTTGTGCCTGGTAGAAGGGAATGAGAAGGTCCTCTTCATAGGTTTAGAGGAGAATATTGGGAAGTTTCAGCTGAGTTCTTATTATATTTTCAAGAGTTCATGCTTAAATTGAAAGTTATACATGAAGATGTCATGATCAAGTTGTTTAGATACTCCCTAGAGAGAAAATCCTGTGACTGGTGTAGATCTCTTTCGGTTGCCAATTTTAATTCTTTGAAAGGTTTTCATACTTCCTTTCATTCATTTTGTAAAGAGAAATTTTCAGATGACTTCCTTTATCTAGAATGCTTTCATGAGTTTGATTTGTTGTGTAAAGGATCTGAAAGTCATCAAGAGTATGCTTTTATTGAATAATATGTTGTAGTAGAAGAGACTTTTCATGATGATAAAGAGGTTGATAATCCTCAAAATGGTATGATTGCTCATGGATATAGAGTAGAAGCAAATAAACAGGTTTATGAAAGTTCAACTACTATAATTTTTTCTCATTATTATGAATCTGAATATGTGTTTTATCTAGCTACAAATAACGTGGATCGGTTGTATTTTAGTCAAGTTTAACTTACAATCAGTGAAACCAGCCTGCAACAACCTTCGTTTACAGAAATTGGCAGCAGTTATAAAGTTGAGCATATACAAAAACAATCCAATCTCTAGCTGGAACAACAAGAAAATATATTTCTCTATGACTTTCAAGACCCTATGGATGATAATCTCGAGTGCTTGAGTACTGTGGATGTCAAGCCATTATTGTATAGTGGATTTTGGTTCTACTGTCTTTTTGAACTGCACTTTTTTATGCCATGGATTTCTTCTTTTTTTGGATCCAGATCAAGAGTTTCACCAGTTAATCAGTCCTTGCATGGCTTCATTGGAAAAATAATTATAATTGATAAAGAAACAGTTCAACTGAATAGGTGTAGGATGAATAAGATCGATACTCAAGAATTTTTTTTTGTATTTGTTTTTGTTTTCAATTGGTTAGTGTAGGAACATATATAAATAAGCTCACTCCATGAGCATTTGATTTTCAATAACAATGTTTTCATCTTGTTCATATTTCAGAGTTGATTTGATTGCAGTGAGTTTACAATATTGGTTTCAGTTTCCAGTATGTTTGGTTGTAATAAAGATCCTGGTTTATTCCCAATGGATTAGGCAGTTGACCTACAGAAGTTATTGGAGCCTCATAGGGAGGTCTCCATCCCCTATGGAGCCAATGTTATCACATGCTATGTACTAAAGCAAATCATTAGTATTTTCTAGTCATGTGGTAGTTCCTTCTTATAGGATTCAATCATTCAAAATTTCATAGGTTCAAAGTCATATTTTATGATTATAAGTCAAGCTGATTGATTTTAAACTTGGATCTAAAGTTGATCAAAATACATTGTCAAGTCTTATGGTTATAAGGCTGATTGTCATCATTTGTAAAGAAGGAAAGGTATCAAATTCATCTCCATTTTCATTAAAACACAAGGTGATCCAAACTGGTTAAAGGCCCTACGATCTCATAGTGCGTTGCAAACTGTCACATTCTACCACTTTTAGCATTGCAAACTATTAAATGTGCATGTGTTGTTAACCCTCTGCAGTATTAAAACCCATTGTTTTGGTGTTTTGAACCATGATAATTGGTCAAGATTGTTATCTGAGGGTCATCCTAGAGCCTCCTTTTGAAAACAAGTATTAAAACCCACCATTTATTCTACGCTGTGAACTATATATTATAACCCTGCAACACAAATTGTGCACTACAGATGGGCACTGCGAACCCTATGTCTTTTGATTGATCAAAACCTTGTCAAATTTGAAATCTGTCTAAGGCCCAGGTTTTAACCAGTTTCTATAAGTTCCCTCTTAGAAATGAAAAACATTGTTAGTCCTTCATAAAGACTATTTCAATTGCACTACAGATTGTCACTGCGAACTGGTGTTAGTGCTGCAAACCCTTTGTTTGTACAAATTTGTCTCTTTTCTTATCTACATTTTCACTCAGACTGAATTGTTGTCCCTTTCATTACTTAGAAGTTGTAGCAGGTTTATCAAAGGTTTTCAAGGATTCTTGTATGATTTTCACATCAGTTGAGTTGATTTGGTCGAAACAGGAGGCTACAGGAAAGTTTGCAGTGCCCATACTCACTGGCACTGCAAATAGGTAATTTGGGACAGTTTGTAGCAATTAGCACAAAACAAAGTCTTGTTTTAATCAAAAATTCAAATCACGATTTGGATTCTTTTGAAATTTTGTGTGGAGGAAAAAAATGATGTGTTTAACTTGTTGAAAAGAAATCCTCTTGGCCCATTTTTGTATTTTTGGAGAAAATCTAAAAACATCACCTATAGGAAAGTCTGCAGCACATGTTGTCAAAGGTGTTGAGAACTCTAACAGTTTGATAAATCCACCTTGTTTGGAGGTTTCCACCTGTCAAGGAGGGTTCAAATGTCTTCTCAAAGATAATTTATATGCTAAAGGACACATTCACCTAAGATTTGTCTCCATTAAAACCTCATGCAGTGAGTTGGCAACATATTTATTAATGACTTCCAACAACTTCCTAAAATGTAGCAGTTTGTTTGATTTTTGTCTCTTTGACTGTATCCACCTATCTCCAAGGCCCATAATCTAATGAAATATATGGGATTAAAACTCCTTAGCATATTTTGGATGTTATTTCCTATTTAATGGAGGAGAGAGTGTTGAGTTCATGACTAGAGAGACCTGGAGAGAGTTGCAGGGGCAGTTTATCTGTGTATTTTTAACATAGATGATTTTATGGGCTAAATTTCACTCATGGGCTAATTTTCCAAGGTTTTTCCCAAAACACGATTCTCTATTCTAAAAATGATTCACCCAAGTTCTATAGGATAAAATTATTTTACCTTAAAAATCGCCAAAAAATTCTAGAAACTATAAAATCCTTAAAAATTTGAATATTTTTACAAAAATATCACCGAAAATTTTATAGTTGGCATATGAAGGATTAGTAAGATCTACCAAGGTTTCTACATTAAAAAAAAAAAAAACAATTCTTAAAATCATCCCTAATTTGTAAGCCAAGTGCATGTGTTGTAGGCATTGCTGCCATTAGAGATTCATGAAATTGTGATACCAGACTATTTTTGTCTTGTTTCCATTCTTTCTCATCATCTTTATTGAGTAATATTTACAGACTTTGAAGATCAAAAGTTGTCTTTGGTCAATAGATTCATGAGTTTCAAAGTATTTGTGGTAATTTCCTGTTAATCATCAATTATTGTTCAAGCACTCTTTTATCTATATTTCATAAAAATATCTCTATTAAGTGGATATTATTATTTTTGTTCACCTTTTATTCTTCTACCCATACTTGCATAAGCCTTTTGTCTAGTAGGAACCCTGATTTCCTTTGATATGCAAAATGTTATGACTAAATGCCTAATGGAATGCATTTGCAAGCAATCTGTTTCCCTCCCTTTTACTCTTTTGTTATTGATCCACCAATTATAACCTGTTTTAATCATTTAAATCAAATGGGTACTAGGCCTATCTTCTAGGAGTTCGAGGGTGACTCTCAGTGCTAACACATCTTAAAGTGAGATCCCAATAAATAATGTCTGAATTTTTGCAGTGCATATACCATTTCCAATCCTTCTCATTTTGTAGTGGTGTAATTCTTCTCTACTATGGATAACTTCCTACTTGCAAATGTGATTGGGTGATAAATGAATCCCTCCTTTTTTTCATGATATTGATTCTAAGGATCAAATAATAATGTGAGGCATCAATGGTTTTAAATGAAATGTTTTTATGAGTTCTTTTTCTACCTTCAGTTTTCTGAGAAATAATATTTAAATGAAATTAATAATAAGACATTGCATAGGTTGTATCTCGTTATCTGAGTCGCAATTATAATGTCAAATGATGTAGAAAATATTTACAAAAATGTTAAAACAAAGTGAGGTATCAATTATAGATAATTCTCACCTTATTTGCAGTAGAAGAAAAGTAGAAGATGCACCCTTGAAAAGGAGATAAAGATGCAGTAATTCACACAGATAACAGGTCTTGTTTTACTCACAGTAATAACATAGGAAAAGTTGTTAATGAATGAACTGTTGATATATTATGATCACATTAGATGTAGTACTAAATTGCAATCATTCACTCTTCAAAAATTACAGAAAGAAATTCATAGAAATGGAAACAGAGAGGAAACACATAACTCAAATTGAACGAAACTTAGAATCTTTGTCTGCACTTGTCTTAATACTCAAAAAGAGTTTATATTTTACATTTAGAAAGAAGCATCCTAGAATAGATCTAAAATATATCTATTTATACAAGAATTGTCTCAATTGAAAACCATTGGACTTCCTACAATAGAATATAATCCGAATGAAATAACAACATGCAGATATTGTTGAGTTTTGATTTGATGTGTTGGTGCCTCATTTGTCTCTTCATTTTCTCGCAGATGCACTCATCTTCCTTTGTTATTTGAACTGGGTACACCTGTTCACTAAGGCCACCACAATCATTGTCTAATTGTATTCTCCATTTGATGTTGTTTCCATCTCTCCCTTCGAATGTGTTTACTGGGATAAATAATTGTAGTTGAAGATATGGGGGTGGTAATCAGTCAAGTAGCTCAATGCTGGCTCATTATGGGATGGCTAAAAAATATGGGGAAGAGTAACCATTCATGAATTAGATGACGTGGGGGCACGTTTCCAATAAGTAGGTGGGATGAGTGGATATGAGGGTGTACGTGGTAGGGATAGACGGGGTAAGTTACATGTAGTGGGTGTGGCATGCTGGAGGTTGAAAGGTAGAGTGGGTGGAGGACATGTGTTGAGTATTTTTATACTTTTATATTTTGCGGGGGCTCTAGGAAGTGGTTTTGAGGTAACCCTCCTTTCACCTTGCAATTCACCTGGTGATGCCACATACCCCCGAGAGAAAATCGTGGGTTAAATTGCGGTCGCTAATCTCCACAGTCCATTAAAACACGACCTTCGATGTTGCAAATTGATATAAGCACCCAAAGGTTAAGTTGAGGTCACAACTTTCGGTCACATGTAGAGAAGACAGAAAGAACTTCATGCAATTCATGCCCGTCGATCCCTATATTCGACGATCTCATACTTAGGGAGGAAGAAAACAATGTTGAGTAAAGAACTCTTGAAGGCCCAAAGTCTCAAAGTTCATATGGAGAATTGATCGAAGTGGAAGTATGGTGCCAGATCTATCACTTTTGAATAAATATGGATGCATGAAGCGAGAACTCCTAAAGGCCCGAATCCTGGAGTTCATCTGGACTGTTTATTGAAGTGGACGCGTGGCGCTGGATCTCTCACTTTGGAGGATAAACACTTTAGAAGAAAGATGGATGCATGAAGAGAGAACTCTTGAAGTCCCAAATCCTGGATTTCACCTGGACCATTGATCAAAGTGGACATGTGTCGACAGGTTTGACACTACAGAACGTTTGCAATGTCATGCATCTCAGAACGCCAAAAGCCCAGAGTTTCAAAGTAAATTTCATCCATCCAAATCAAAAGGAAACACAGCTCCAGATATATTATTTCAGAGACTTAGCACTTCAAGGATTTGTACTGTTATGAATCTCGAAACGCCTGAAGCCTAGAGTTTCGAAGTAAATTTTAGTCATCCAAATCAAAAGAACATGCGGTGTTTGATCTCTCACATCAAGGACTTAGCACTTCGGGGTTTTGTGCTATTGTGCATCTCAGAATGCCCAAAGCCCACAGTCCTAAAGTAAATCTCAGCCATCTAAATCAAAAGGACATGTAGTGCCAGATATCTCACTTTGGGGACTTAACACTTTGGGGGTTTGTACTCTAAAGAATCTCAAAAGGCCTGAAGCCCAGAGTTCTGAATTAAATCTCAGCAATCCAAATCAAAAGGACACGTGGCACCAGATCTCTCACTTCGGAGGCTTATCACATCGGAAGGTTTGCGATGTGCACATTCTTTCTCCCATTTCTTTCTATTTATCCCTTCCCTTCCATATTTGGTCCCTTTCTTAGTTTATCAGGCTTCCAAACTGGTTTAGCGTTCTACTAGATTCTAAAATTTGGTCTATCGTGCTTCCTTGCAACTTTTCATGGCACAATAATCCTTAAGGAAATAATATTAGCTTGCCTGTAAGAAGAGAAGTCTGTAATCTCTTCACTAAATGAAAATTGTTAATTGTAAATGGTAAAATGATTTTGAAATTCAAAGAGATTTATAAAATCTATCGGTCTTTGTATAGGTCTATTTTCAGAGAGATTATTAAAAAGTCTGATGGAATTTATCACCTATATAATCACAATAATTATTCAAATCGTTAATATTTAGCGAATCATAAATGTTATTAACAATTTGATGATTCGGGATTCAGAGGTTTTGAATGTAAGAGGGCATAAATCTAAATTTTGAAAGATCAAAATTATACGTGTTCCAACACCTCCCATGGTTGAGATAGTATTGCACCCAAATATATGGATGGGGCATCTACATGAAAATGGAAATCCTTGTTCCAATCTGGAAATATCAAAATCAACGTGGTTACTAGTTTTTGCTTTAGCGTATCCAACCCCTTTTGACAGTCCTCATTCCATTGGAACTTCACCTCCTTCTTGAACAACTTTTCCATAGGTGTTGTAATTTGTGCATATCATTTGATAAACTTCATGTAATATCCTATGTGACCCAAAGATTCCCTCAGATGTCTGACTGATGTAGGTGGTTCTAAATCCATAATTATTGCAATGTTGGACGAATCTACTAGTAATCCTTGCTTGCAGAATACATGGCCCAACAAAATTCCAAATGGTTAAAAACAAATACACATCCTTAGGTTCAATGAAATATGACATTGTCTACACCTATCCAACATCAGCCTAAGTATTTCTATGTGATCCTTTAGTAGACTAATCACAGTCCAATCGTCTAAGTATACTTTTATGAACTTAAGAATAAATTCCTTGAATGTTGCTACCGCAACTATGGAAAACACTGTTGGGGCATTCTTCAATCCAAAGGGAATTACTGTATATTTATAACTTCCCCACTCTGTCGCGAACATGGTCTTGCACCAGTCTTCCTGCACAATTTTTTTCTGATGGTATCTCGATAATCCATTTGTGAACGAGTAAGTCTCTTGGCCTCCTATGTTCTCTAGTACCTCATTTGTGAATGGTGTTGGAAATAGATCATCTAAACATGCATCGTGCAGCTTCCTTATATCCATGAAAATCATGATTCCTCTTGTATTATTTTATTGCACTTCCATTGGAATGATCCACTCTAACTCCTCCATGGGTTCAATGATTCCTGTATCCAACATCATGTCTATTTCAACCTTCACTCTCTCTTTGTACTTTGGATTTATCTTGTAAGGTCTCTGTTGTGCTGGCTTAGCACCTTGTTTCAATGGAATCTTCATCTTTCCTAAGTCCCCAAATATCCCCTTCATCACAAATAATGTATTTGGGAATAGGTATTTTTTTTATCGTAAAAAGTATGATATATTCTCTATTGTCTCATCACTCCAATAATCTATATTTGTGAAAAATTGGGATAGGTTGTGTGTATGCAACAAAATCAATCTCTGCCCCTTCTAATTCTCATTCTCTTTTTGTTTTAGGTACTTGTACATTCCTAGTGTTAGTGTCAGAAGTCACCCCTGGATTGCAGCAGGAGCAGAGCCCAACGCCCATCAATCTATGTCACGATTTGTTTATAAAAGGGTGATCAAATGGAAGCTATCTCAGTGCCATATTGTTCTAACTCTGAAACTAGGTCGGGTAGGAATAAGCCGGTGAGGTCTTAATGAAACTCCAGACAGTGATTTGTAGTAAGGGTGAGTAGGAGGAAGACTTGTATCAGAGAGATGCAAAGGTCTGTCATAAACATCAGGTTTCTAACAAACTGTAGGAGAAGGCATCTAAACGCAAGATCTTCTTACATTCAAATGCAGGAAACCAGAGAATACAATGAGGCCACAATAAATCATTTATCATAACATAATTGCAATAATTCGTGTGAATCCGTCGAACACGAACTCTCTCAGTATGAGATGAAAATTAGATGGGGAAAGGAAGATTGTCTGTCATAAAACAAGAAATCTCACATACAGATGCATAACCAGAAAGCTAGAATATCTGTTAAAACTTTATAGTCGGGAGCTTCACTCTACCATCGATAGATTACAAAATATAAAGACTGAGCCTATATACTCAGAAAATTTGCCTAGCAGCAGCGTGTTTAGTCATCCAAGGCTTGGTGTCCCTTCAGCTGAATTCGGACAGATATTCTTCGTCAGACGCCACCATAAATGCGCATGGCTTCTGTAAGGGAAGTAGCTGAGCCCTTAAGAGCCAAGATAGCATGTGCATACCTCCTCTGGCTAGCTGAGAACTCAGCATGGCTTCTCTAGAAAAATGGGTACACAGGACTCTCTCAAGCAGACCACCTGCCAGACCCTCCATACCTCACACTTAATGAATGAGGAGAGGTTTCAACCACCCCTTCTTGCCTTCATTTACTCCAAGAGAAAACCAGGCTCGAGGTCAGGTCCGATGGCAACTGGAGGTCGTGACGGGCCCCCTTGTGACTGAAACCCGACACCTTTGGCCCCTTTTGCATAGCTCCTTTCTTTCCCAAGTGACCACGGGTTGTAACCCTGTGTTTACTCTCAAAGGCGCTTTCGACGTTCATGAATAGGAAAGGGCTGATCCCCGTTTCTTGAAATCGCGATGAGTGAAATGCCGAGATGACTTAATCTGGTGCCACGCATCCCTCTAGATCTAACAGCTCTGAATTATCCCAACGATGTTGTGGTCCCCAGTCCTAGACATTCCCAGGACCTCGCGTATGGGGAATACGATGATGCTGCACCTTGCACCTCGAAATCACGATGGGAAAAATGGTGAGGAGCCTAATTGTGCACCAGGTGTCTCATGTGGATGGACAGCCGAGATCGCTCTGTAATGCTGCGGGCCCGATTTTGGGCGACTTCGACGCTTTCGGGGTTCAGGGTTTCGAGATGTAGAACAACATGAAACTTTCACCCCTCGAACTCCCGAATTTCGAAACGCTGACACGACTAGATCTTGCGCCACACGTCCTCTGGATGGATGGCTACTATCCTTCCCTTCACATAATATGGGCACTATCCATTGCGGTAACCTCGGTGCAACTTCGCTAACCGTGATTTCCTGCCAACCATTGATCTGATCCTTTGGATGAATCCTGACCGCTGAAATCAGACTGCTCGCTCGCTTGATTTAAGTCTGAAATGGATTTCTTCTGTGAGCTGCGCTCGATGCTCATTTCGCCACTTGCAGACCTGATCGCTTTTGTGCTTTGGACAAGAAATGTTACTAACATTAGGCTCCATGGGGGATAGAGTTGTCCCTGTGATGCTCTAAAGATGCTTTTGCAGTTCCAGTGCCTTGCTGTTGTGCTATGGAGTCATTTACTAAGCTGAAAAATAGAAATAAAAATAAATAAGGAACCAAAAGGATATTATTTACAAACAAAGGAGCCATCGAAGGCTCAGACAAACATTTCTTCAGAAAATGCCCATTTACTGGGTTATTGAAAACTTCTTCGCCCTCCAAATCCTGCAGCCGATATGTGTTATTTGAGAAAACCTCAGAGATTTTGAAGGGCCTGATCCACAGGGCTTCAAATTTGTCGTGTTTTCCCTTGTCTTGTTTAGGAGCATCCCATTTTATCACCATGTCTCCTATCTAAAATCATTCCTTCTTCGCCTTCTTATCGAAAACTTGTTTGATCCTTTGCTGATGATCTTGAATTCTGTCCATTACCTGCTCCCTGTCCTGCTAGACCTCCACTAGCTAATGAATCCTTTTGATCATATCATTGGGCTCTTCTTGAATATCCTAGAAGAATCTTGTTACAGGAATGGCCAGCTGAGAAGGGAGGATAGCTTCTGCTCCGTAAACTAACTGGAAAGGGGAGATGCTTATAGATCTCTTTGTGGTCACCCGATCGGCCCATAGAGCGAATTTTAGCTTCAAATTCCAAGCCCTTTTGTTGCCCTCCAATAATCTTTTGATGATCCTTATCAGGATTTTGTTGGAGGATTCTGCCAAACCATTGCCCTAGGGACAGTATGGGGTGGAATGAATCAATTTGATCCCAAATTTCTCACAGAACTTGACTAACGGCTCAACCTTGGAAGAACCTGCATTATCAGTGACAATATTTCTTGGGTAGCCAAATCTTGTGATGAGGTCTTACAGGAATCCAATAATTATCTTGTGGGAAGCACTCCTGGTGGGGATAGATTCGATCCACTTAGTAAATAAATCCATGGCAGTCAAGATCCATCTGTGTTGCTCGCTGGAAGCAGGGTGGATTTCTCCAAAAAAATCTAGGCCCCATTGATGGAAAGGTCCTGAAACAACTACAGGTTTTAAAGGCAGAGACTTGAGCTATTTCTTTCTTGAAAATCTTTGGCATGGGATATAGGCTCTAACTCTTCTACAGACATCAGCAAACAAGGTGGGTCAATAGTACCCGTCTCTGAGGATTTTGTGAGCCGTGGCCTTCCAGAAATGGTGCAGTCCGCATAAGCCGTTGTGAAATTCAACCATGATTTTGTTGGCCTCTTGTGGATCCATGCATTTTAAAATCACCCCCAGGGGATCTTTCTAGTATAAAATTTGATCGATAAGGTAGTATCTAACTGCCTTGATTTTTAGATCTCTTGATTTGTTTCCTTGCAAGCCGTCTGGAGGCCATAGCTCTTGCAGAATGTATATGACATCCTTATACCAAAGACATCGAGCCGACGGGGGTTCTGTCAGAGGATCTACATCAGACAGCTGATTCTGATAATTTTCTGAACCTGCATCGATGAACTCTACCCCCAGGGCTGTGCAATTTGCTTCAGCCAACAGCTTGGCTAAACCTTGGCCTTTGATCAATTTGGTGGGATTTATTTCCAGGTCAAATTCCAGAATCTTGGCCATCCATTTACTCCTCCTTCCGTCTATGTCAGGCTGAATAAGGATGTCTTTAACAACAGCTGAAGGGACGAATGCGGTCACTTTTGAGTGCAAAACATAAAATCTGAAAGATTTGAGAGATTTCACCAAGGCTTAGGCTTTCTTCTCCATGATTTTGTACCTGACTTCTGCATCTCTCAATGCTTTGCTAAAGAAAGCGATAGGTTGCTCTCGCCCTTCCTCATTTTTCTGCAACAAGACCGCTGCTACTGTATCAAAAGAAGCAAAAGAGAAAATTAGGAAATCTTTGGAATAGTCAGGACTGATCAGCACAGGTGCCTCTGTCAATGCCCTTTTTATTTGGACAAAAGATTTCCTGGGCTCAGCAGTCCATTTCACTTCGTTTCCTTTCCTGAGCATGGCTATGATGTGGTTCACCATCTCATCAAAATTCAAAATGAATCTCCTGAGAAAATTAATCTTCCCCAAAAAGGCATGAACTTCCTTCTTAGATCTAGGAAGTGATAGGGTCTGAATTGCCTCTATCCTGCTAGGATCAATCCTTACTCCCTCTGCTGATACTATATGGCCTAACAACTTCCCTTCCTTCATAGCAACCAAATATTTCTTGGGATTTAAGGAAAGGCCAAACCTCCGACACTTCAAAAAAACTTTTCTCAGGTGACAGCAGTGCTTTTTGTCAGACCTGGAGAAGACTGTTATATCATCCAGATAGATCACCACAAACCTATCTTTCTCCTCGATGAAGGCTATGTCCATGGCTCGCTGAAATGTCACTCCTGCATTCATCAGTCCAAATGGCATTTTGGCATACATGAATGTGCCCCAAGGAGTGGTGAAGGTTGTCTTTTCTCTATCTTCAAGCATGACCAATATCTGATTATAGCCAGAAAAACCGTCGATCATGGAAATCCGAGATGCACTGGTTACCCTCTACAATACGTGTTCCATGTTGGGTAGGGGATAATTGTCTTTCTTTGATATCTGGTTCAGGTTCCTGAAATCGACACAAAGCCTGATTTATCCACTTTTCTTTCTTACTGGAACCAAATTGGCCACCCACTTGAAATATCTTAAGCGGACGATGATCTGGGCCTCTAACAACTTCTTCACTTCTTTCTCCATGACATGTAGCAACATGGGATTTATATTTCTTAGCTTCTGCCTAGATGGATTAGCCTCTTCCTTCAATGGGATCTTGTGTTCAGTGACAGATGTATCAAACATCTTGAGATCTTCGTAGGTCCATGCAAACACATCAACAAACTCTCTCAGCAACTCAGTATATTTGGCCCTCTGTTCTGTGGTCAAACTCCTTGACAGCTTGACAAATTTAGGCTCCTTCGGTGTGCCAATGTTGCACTCAATTGTGTCAGCCTCTTCATCTGCAACCCTACCCTTTACTGCCACATAATTCCCATCGAATAATATTTCTAAGGGAACTAGTCCCCTCGAAATGTGATTACCAGGCAGCTGAATAATCTGGTGGTTAGCAATTTTATTTAAAAACACCTTCGGGTAAGGGTCACCTTCCAAGTCAGGATCCTGATTGATGTGCAACGCAGAAAATTCATCCACAGATTGTAGGAATTTTTCAATTTCTAGATCGTCTTCGAATACCTTCCAATGCTTGACATTGTCCAGTACAGAGGGCCTCTATTTTATTTCAACATCAGATTTGACCATAAGCGGCAAAGGAACTTTGAGCAAGCTAGCTGAGACAGCCAAAGAATCAGCTGAAGTATTTACCCCCCTCGGAATGAAAGAAATGTTAAAGGCCAAGAAGAAACTATCAATCAAGTCCCATACCTCATTTATGTAATTTCTGAGTTGGAGATTATTAGCACGGTAGGCATTTATGACTTGCTGGATGATCAACTCAGCATCTCCAAATATTGCTATCTCTTTAATTCCCATTTCTTTTGCAGCCTTCATACCCAGAACAAGAGCTTCATACTCCGCCACATTGTTGGTGGTTTCATATTCCAGCTTATATGATAGGGAAATGGTTTCTTGAGAAGGCGACACAAAAAACACCCCAGCACCAGTGCCTTCTCTGGAGCAGGCTCCATCAAAAAACATTTTCCAGACGGGGGTGATGGAGGGAGGAAATTCATGAGGAGTGGCAGGCTTATTTCTGAGTTTAAGAGGGGGCTCGAGAGCATGAGTGAGTTGTAGTAGACTGGAACCTAAATCAGTGTCTAAGGAAAAAATGGGATGGTTGGTAGAGTTGGCTTCATCACTGATTATATAGGCCAATTGGGCTTCCCTATATAGCCTCCTATGTTCTCCCCCAAACACTGGGATAGTAGCATATGTGAGGTCCATCTGCAAATTTCCCCCCAATATTTTTATCCAAGATCTTGATAACAACATACCAAACATGGGGGGGACAACATCCACTACAATATCCATGACCACACTTTTCATGGGCAATTGAAACAATGTCATGACCAGGTCTTTGATGACTCCTAGACATTGAACTTTCCTGGAGTCAAAGGAATAGAGGTCATGGTAGGCTCGGGTGACTTCTAGCCCTAATTCCTCCATGACAGTTTTGGGCATGAGGTTGTGAGAAGCCCCCAAACCCATCAAGTAGTTGTGCAGTACCTTGTCATATATGTTCGGGGAAGTGTAGAATGCGGGGGATGAGTCATTCCTGTCTTCTACCATAGGACCTAGAATAACTACAGGCTTTTCATCTTGTAAATTGATGGAGTCTATGGGAAGTCATGAGGTCTCGGGCTATAGAAGCTTAGAGAAGCGTTTCTTGAACCTTTCATGTTTAATCAATTCAGTTAGAGGAACAGGGATCCTGATCTTTTGAATTTCATGCTCGAAATTAAAAGAAGATGTAAGCTTCGAAATTTCTCTTATTTCGGGAACCTGACTCTGGACTATAGGAGAGAGGGTTTGGGGCTTCTTACCTTTGTGACTGTCCGCTATCTCATTAGCAGGTTCCTCTGTCCCAGTGAGTTGCTCAGGAACATCAGGTGCCACTGTCTTTTTCTTGGACCTCAGGTCATACCTGCCTCACTTGCCAATAGCCTTGTCCCCCTTGCTCAGTTCATTTAGCTGACTGTCCATGAGAGACTCCTCATATGTTGATTGAGTGAGATGAGTAAAAGGAGGAGTGTCTCTGAAGCAATGGATTTCAGGATCAATCTCATATGTTTCCCCTTCTTCCCCCTCGGCCACAAAATTGTTTTAAAAAGGGCCCTGAATCTTCTGGTCTTCTCTGTCTCTTCCCCTTTCTCTTTGCACAGTCGGGGGAGTAATATTGTTTGGCCTTCTGAAACCTCCTTTGTTTTCAGTGTTTTGAGGGCCCTTGTATGCTTGCCTCCCCTCCACCTTCATTCTCTCCATCTCTATAGATAGAGACTTCACCATATTGCTCAGTTCATCCAGTTGAGGGTGGGTCACCGATGGTCTAGAAGTTGAGGCTTCCGATCTTCCCTTTCTTCTGTCTGTGTCGACCTTGTTCCTTAGTCTATCAGCTGCTAATACATTGGATTCCACTTCTATGGCCACATCTTTCATTTGAGCTAAGGAGGTGGCTCTCCTTTCTCTCAATAAAAGACAGAAATCGGGGCCAAACGCACTAGCATAAGAAATCTTGGCCGAGGCTTCTGAGGGTTTTATTTCAGCAGGAATTTTATTATACATCTTATTGAATCTCTTAGAGAAGTTAGAGACAGACTATCCTTCCATCTTTTTCAAAGACCCAAACTCTATCATGTAATACATGAAATCCTTCCTATCTCCCCACTGCCTTAGGAAAGCACTATCCAGAGCTTCAATTCTAGCAATAGATCCTGGGGCCAATCCTCTAAACCACTTCCTCACGTCACCATCCAAGCTCTAGACGAAGACTCTCATCCATACATCTTCATTTTCAATGTTCAGGTTGTCTACATAAGTGTAGAAAGTAGCCAGGTGCTCTTCCGCAGTTATGTCCCCTTCTCCAATGAACTTGGGCATATACTTCAAGTAATCTCCAGTAGGGAGAGGATTCATAGGATGGGGTAGGACTAAGGGAGCATATCTAGTAGCAACTATGGCATCCCTTCTATTTAGAGGGGGATTAGAACCAGCCATAGGAATATTACATGGAGGAGAACTTGGAGGAGAAGGAGTTCGCGTAGGGGTTACTAGGAGTGAGTCTCAGAGTGGAATGGGAAACAAAAGGGGATTTAAGGAGAAGGCTAACGGGCTTAAGTCAGTAGGTTCTCCTCTTTGTGTCGGAGTGGTAACAACAACAAGAGGAGGAGTGGGGAAATCTTCGGTAGTCCTGGGTCCATGCCAAAATACATCTTCATAGGAAAGGGGAGTGACAAGGATTTCTCCCTCGAATCCCAAGCCAGGAGGGGAAAACTCAGCAGGAACGCTCCCAAAATTTAGGCAAAGGGAAACCTCCGAAAATGGTCTATTAAGAAACTGAGGAGGAGAAAATAGAGCTCTTACAAAAGGAGATGGCGGATTACCTGGTTCAACAGTAGAAGATTCTTCTTTAGAGGCCTTTCCTTTTCTGAGAACCACCTCTGGATAAGTTTCAGGTGTATCTAGAGGAAGCTATGGATGAGACCACGTGTGTCTACCTCTGAAAGCAACAATTAAGATGGAAGGTTCTCCCCAGTGGAGTCATCACAATGGAGTCGCCAGGTGCACATTAGCAATATTCAAAGGCTTTGATACCTGATGCACCTTCAGAATCAGAGGCTCAATGTCGTTCAATTCCGGGGAAAATGTTCAACTTCGTCCCCGGAAACGGTGCCAGAAATGTTAGCATCAGAATTCACCCCTGGATTGCAGTAGGAGCAGAGCCCAATGCCCATCAATTTATGTCACGATTTGTTTGTAAAAGAGGTGATCAAATGGAAGCTATCTTAGCACCATATTGTTCTAACTCTGAAACTAGGCCGGGTAGGCATAAGCCAGTGAGGTCTTAATCAAAATCCAGACAGTGAGTTGTAGTAAGGGTGAGTAGGAGGAAGACTTGTATCAGAGAGATGCAAAGGTCTGTCGTAAACATCAGGTTTCTAACAAACTATACGAGAAGGAATCTAAACGCAAGATCTTCTTACATTCAAATGCAGGAAACCAGAGAATACAATGATGCCACAATAAATCCTTTATCATAACATAATTGCAATAATTCGTGCAAATCCGTCGATCATGAACTCTCTTAGTATGAGATGAAAATTAAATGGGGCAAGGAGGACTGTCTGTCATAAAACAATAAATCTCACATACAGATGCATAACCAGAAAGCTAGAATATATGTTAAAACTTTACAGTCAGGTGCTTCGCTCTACCATTGATAGATTACAAAATACAAAGACTCAGTCTATATACTCAGAAAATTCACCTAGCAGTGACGTGTTCATTCATCCAAGGCTTGGTGTCCCTTCAACCAAATTTGGATAGATATTCTTCGTCAAACGCCACCTTAAATGTGCATGGCTCCTGTAAGGGAAGTAGCTAAGCCCTTAAGAGTCGAGCTAGCGTGTGTAGACCTCCTCCAGCTAGCCAAGAACTCAGCATGGCTTCTCTAGAAAAATGGGTACACAGGACTCTCTCGAGCAGACCGTCTGCCAGACCCTCCATACCTCACACTTAATGAATGAGGAGAGGTTTCAACCACCCCTTCTTGCCTTCATTTACTCCAAGTGAAAACCAAGCTTGAGGTCGGGTCTGATGGCAACTAGAGGTCGTGATGGGCCTCCCTGTGACTAAAACCTGACACCTTTGGCCCTTTTTGCATAGCTCCTTTCTTTCCCAAGTGACCACGGGCTGTAACCCTGTGTTTACTCTCAAAGGTGCTTTTGATGTTCATGAATAGGAAAGGGATGATCCTTGTTTCTTGAAATTGCGATGAGTGAAATGTCGAGACGGCTTAATCTGGTGCCATGTGTCCCTCTAGATCTGACAGCTCTGAATTCTCCCGACGATGCTGTGGGCCCCGGTTCTAGACACTCCCGGCACCTTGCGCATCGGGAATATGACGATGCTACACCTTGCGCCTTGAAATTGCGATGGGCGAAACGGTGAGGAGCATAATCGCATGCCAGGTGTCTCCTGTGGATGGACGGTTGAGATCGCTTCGTAATACTGCGGGCCCGATTTTGGGCGACTTTGGCTCTTTCAGGGTTCAGGGTTTCGAGACGTAGAACAACATGAAACTTTCACCCCTCGAACTCTCGAATGCCGAAACGCCGACAGGACTAGATCTCACACCACGCATCCTCTATATGGATGGCTTCTATCCTTCCCTTCACATAATATGGGCACTATCCATTGCGCTAACCTCGACACAACTTCGCTAACCGCGATTTCCCGCCAACCATTGATCTGATCCTTTGGATGAATCCTGACCACTGAAATCAGACTGCTCACTTACTTGATTTAAGCTCAAAATGGATTTCTTCTGTGAGTTGTGCTCGGTGCTCATCGTGCCACTTGCAGACCTGATCGCTTTTGTGCTTCAGACGAGAAATTTTACTAACACCTAGGATCTTCTTCATTCTATTATTCCTTAGAAACATTGTACCACTCCATTAAGTCATGGACATTCATCAAAGCCCTATGCTCTTTGCAGACTGGTACCACCTCCATCAGTCCTTATTCTAAAAATATTTTTGTTCAAATAGATTGTAGTGCTACATCCATTAATGGGGATTGATTCATGTTCAAATGTAAGGGTTACCTTGAATATTTGAACCAGTTTGTCCTAGTTGGATGTCTCTCTGTGCATTTCCAATTCCAAATAATAGTTTTTCAGAATTGTGTCTAGTGTGTGTAGAAATATGTGCACCCATTATATATTCAGTATTGAACTCCATAAGGTTGTGTAATGTTGCACATGACCTGATGGATCACTCTCTCTTGTATAATTATGTGCAATGTTTTCCAATTCATTACCAAATCTTACTTGTAGTAGCCTTCTACATTGCGACTAATTTTCCATTGTGCAACCCGCTATCTGGCTAGAGATTCTTTTAGGACAACATCTAGTGCCAAAAACCTTTGTTGTTCTTGTTTCATAAACTCAAATGTTGTTATGAATAATCTTATATCATTCAAACCATCATACCTGGGTGGATCACATAGCTCTATTGCTATACAACACAAGGACCAGGTCATGCGTGCACATTGTCTAGTTGAGACTTCATGCATTATCTGCTACCAATGCTCTAGACGTTCCTCTAAGTCTGATGAACAAGAAATGATGTTTCTCCAATTCAACGCACCATCTATAGTTGGGTTAACATCATCATCCATCAGCGTAGTAAGGTTATACAATTTGTCAATGTCATTTCCTTTAGTTGGATCTGTGTACCTATTTCCTTCCGTTAGGTCCAAAGGTGCAGTAAATTTCAAATCTCCAGCTTCAAATATCATTTACCTCCTCTTTAGATTAATTATTTCCTTGTTATTACAGGCCAAATCCAAGCCCATCAACACTGGGTATGGTTGACTATCATCCACAATATCAATAAATTCAAAGTCTACTATGTTACACATCCCATATATGTTCACATGTACTCTTGTCAATCGACCAATTGGTACTATCTTATGTTGATCTAGAAGCCTTAACTGAACAGGAGACCATAAAAAATTGGGTTTACCCATCATCTCCCATGTCTATTTAGGTAATACATTTGCATCATACCCCAAGTCCAATATAACATTATACACATCACATTCTCCAATTTGTGCACTAAATATGAATTGTTCGTTGGTCCTATTTCAAGGTAGTACCTAATTCACCACCCTCTGGGTGATGGAAGATTATTTTTATTGCATGCAATGATCAATCATATCATATAGTGCATTTAGCGTAGTTTCATATTTCATATTATTTACACAAGTTCTCATGAATTCTCTTAGAGTACTTACCTTCCCAGTTGGTTAATATGGCACAACACAATCTATGACATGAGGTGTAGATAATGTTGATGCCCCCCAATTATTGGAGGTACTTCATACACACCTATGATTTATTTTTCCTAAGGTTTT
The DNA here is from genome assembly GCA_032191745.1 of Picea mariana. Lineage (NCBI taxonomy): Eukaryota > Viridiplantae > Streptophyta > Pinopsida > Pinales > Pinaceae > Picea > Picea mariana. Next base: position 2,711 of record JASDQU010753619.1, on the reverse strand, counting down.
TCCTTGTTTATTAGTCATTATTCAGTATCCTATATTTTAGGAAGACTATTCCTCTAGGGAGAATATTCTCTTCAGTTTTCACTTGACTTTGATCAATTGAGTGGAGTCTAGATGCTACATTGGTATTGTCACCATGCAACATTGGGATCGTCACCAACTAATGCACATTGTCCTTGGTATCATCAATATACTAGCGCATTACCCATGATTCCCTGATATCCTCCCCAGTTCACTATGTTTTAGTCAGTTAACTGAAGACCGATAGACTAGTTAACTCAGCTAGGTGGTAGTCCACTCCCTTAGTTTCCCGAGAGACTAGAATAGGTGGTAGTTTACTCCCGTAACTGTTGGTGTGTGTCCATATCACTCTAGACCACCACTATAGTTCATTGGACTCTCCTCCACTGCACATTGGTTGATTTATATAGAGTATTTCATGTGTAAATTATCAATTATTCATACGGTTAATGAGCATTCTTCCATTCTTTCTCTCTTTCTTCTTATTTCTCAATTTATCTTTCCAAATGTGTGTGTTATTTTCTATATAGATCTATTTTTTGCAGGTTCAAAAAAATTACATGGTATCAGAGATGACAGACTGCTAAGCAAAAGACACATTGAATTATTTTTGCAGGTACCAAAGATTGAAGACAATGGAAAAATGGAATTTTCAAAAGAATTAATCCTTACACTTTACAATTGCTTTGCATGGAAGGAGAATATGATCATGCATATTCAAAGCAGGGGATTGTACAAGTTAACCATGAACACAGAGACAGAATCGACATCAGCCATAGAAAAATACAAGTATCTAAATCGAATGGATGAAGCATTTAGAACAATTTATAGTCTCATTTCTCTTGATCTCCTTTGTCACATATCTTCCTGTAAAACCCCCAATGAAGCCTAGACCACCATGGAAGGGATTTTTTGAAAATAGGATGAGATGGGGGACACATGCTCAAGGTGGAATTGCTCACATTGGATCCAAAAAGCTTCAACAATCTCGAAGGTTTCTTTACAAAATTTGAGGATTTACTGTCGCAACTCAAGGCTTGCAGGGTTGATAAATCTAAGGAGGAGAAACTGTTGATTAATTGGGTTTTATGTCATTTATGTCAACCCTTGAAGAAAGTCCAGTAGTGAATTTTGGTAGCACAAAGGTTTGGGAAATGGACCCAAGTTTGTTTGATGGATAATGGTATGAGTTTTGATATATTTGTAGGTATAACTATTCTAGATGGATAGTGCATGTCATTTCATTTCCATTGGTATGTAGAACGTCACATAACTCCTCACGGTTAGAGAGTTATGAACATGTGAAGTTGGAGAACCCTCATGAGTCATATAGAAGCCCCAAAATGTCAAAGTAGTTAAAGTGGTTGCAAAGAAGAAATCATTTAAATAATAAAGTGAAGTGATGAGTGTACTATAAGTCAAAGTGGATACAAAAGAAATTATTTAAATAATAAAGTGAAGTGATGAGTGTACTATAAGTCAAAGTGGATACAAAAGAAATTATTTAAATAATAAAGTTAATGGAGAAATTACTTAGTGGGCAAGTGGTTAGAAGTGAGTTAGTCATAAAATAAGGAAAGTGGTTTAGACATTTTAGAAGGTAAATAATACAGTGAATTCATGAGTGTACTATAATTCAAAGTGGATAAAAAATATATTATTTAAATAATAAAGTTAATGGAGAAATTACTAAGTGGACAAGTGGTTCGAAGTGGGTTAGCCCCAAAATAAGGAAAGTGGGTTAAGATGGTTATAAGGTAACTCCTTAAGGAAGCTACATAAATGTATAAATAAGAGGCAAGGGTCCATCATTCAAATCACACTTGAATATCATTTAATATCTATTTTTGTGAAAGGTTATTTGGGCAGGTATTATTGATAGAGAAAAGTGCGACAAAAAAATTGCAACAAAAAAAGTGTGGCAAAAAAATTACAGCAAAAAACATGCTACAGGAAAAATGCGACAGAAAAAGTGTGGCAAAAAAAGTGCTGAAGAAAAAGTGTGGAAGAAAAAGTGCGGCAAGAAAAGTGCGGAAAAAAAAGTGTGGCAGAAAAATCGCAGCAGGAAAATTGCGGCAGAAAAACCGCAGCAGAAAATGTGTGACAGAAAATCGTGGCAGAAAAATCACGATAGTGGATTCACGGCAGCAAAACCATGGAAACAGAATGCTACAGGAAGAAAAAAAGGTATGGTTCTCATATGTTTAGTGTTGAATTTTATGAATAAAGTTGAGGGTTTTCCTTGTAAATATGTTGGATTCCCTCTTGGGAGTTTATGGCTTGCTGTAGATTTGATCTGAGGTAGATCTCCTGAAGTTTAGTATTGGTTCATGTTTGAGGGATTTTGTTTCAGGTATGTTTCTGAAGTTATTGGTATAGCTAGAGGTTTCATAACAGTGAGGTTCTAGCACATACTTTGAGGTACATACTTGTGGTATAGTGTTTGAGGTATAAGTGACTAGATCAGATTGGTTGATGAGTATACAGTGATAGGTTTCTTAGTGACATATTTAGTTTCTACATTTGAGGTATATGTGATCAGATCACATTGGTTGATGAGTATATAGTGATAGGTTTCTCAGTGACAAATTCAGTTTCTACATTTGGCACTTATATTTCAGGGTGGTTGGATAGGGCAAGGACATGTAGTTGGAGCCACCTTCTGGTTTGATCCAGGTGGATATCGGTGACCA
>JASDQU010753618.1:28577-40367 GCA_032191745.1 Picea mariana | reverse complement strand
CTAAATTATTGTAGATAAACCTGGCATTTCTTAGTTAATTGAAGGCTACACAGTAACTAGATTAATGCATCCTTAAAGTGTTTCGATGTTGCATGGATTTTCTTTAATCCAGCATAATTTTTGGTTCATTCCTTATGATACCACGAGGACTATAGAACCCATATTTGCAGAGAACATTGAAGACAATTCACTCCAAATATGATACGCTAAAAGTGATGAACAATTCACTGCTTGATAGAGTTTCTTGTGAATGTTTGACTAGACCAACAATCACTATTTGGAGTGTAACTTTTTTGTTAAATATCCAATCGATGTGATTACACTTGGAGAGTAAAGTAGATTCATTTTTCTGTATCCAGTAGAAACAGGTTTTTAAAACCCTTAGGTTTGATATCACAAAATGTCTAATGAACATACCTAGGAGGCAGAGTTTTACTATGTTGATTTGAAGACATGTAGTCACTAAATGAGTCATAAATTTTTCATTTGACCTCCAAATGGGATGATTCAAATTGTGTTTCGAACTAGACTTGCATATATATCTCCCATATAAACATGTTTTGAAAATAAGATGATTTTATATGTGAAATATGCCTATGAACAGTCAAGACCTAGAATTGTCACCATGCATATTTGTTTTTACAAGCAGTTAGTATTTTGAGCATAATTTTTTCATACGATATCGAATTGAGGTGATTCAAATTGATTTGGAAACCAAATTCCAAGGGATACATTTCTTATAAATATCATGTAAAAATGTTTCCATTAGACCCCTCAAATCAAGGCTGTACTAACTCTGTCCTCAAAATTTCACTTGAGACCTAGTTTCTATTTTGATCATATCTTTTTGACTTGTGATCCAAATTGAAAATTTCAACTAGATTTTAAGAGATATATTGTTTAAAAACATTTTTTCAAAATGATCCTATATGGTTACCTGAAATAAGATTGTCCTTACTTCACTTTTCCATGAAATCCTTTCAAATGACCATTGAACAATGATTTGAAGAATTATTCAAATGACCAATACAAATACCATACCATACCAACACCATCTCCACTTTTAGGGATGGTGATAAATGATTATCTTCACTTTTAGGGAGTTTAATAGTTCTCACAAGGCTGAACCTACTATCGAAGAGAAGCCCAACATTTAAATCAATTCAATTATTTTCTCGGTTGTGAGAATATGAAAGAAAGTCATTTGCTTGTAGAGGTAAATCTTATCACAGGTGATAGGGTTGAGATATCCAAATCGCAAGAGCATGGTTTGTTTCAAATTCATTATCCTTTAGATTCATCAAATATAGCGTTGAGGGAAAGATTTCAAATGGCTCCTCCTTATGCACATTCATTGTATGATGAATATTACAATCAATAGGGGATTCAATAGGCTTATGGTGAAAATCACAAGATGGAACCTTATACAATACGAGTTGTAACAGGTATTATTCCAGAGCGGACATGTTTTGCCAATTCTATTAGGTTCCACCTATACATGACCAATTTTGTCTTGGTTGAATTGTGCTGTTGGAACAAAGTAATATACTATTTATATGCCCTCCAGCATGCCATTATGAGATTTATATTTCCTCCAACCTACTCCAACCCATGAAAGAAAGAAACAGTTAAGTAAAATCATATTTCCAGTGCAACCTCCAGAGGATCACATCAGAGACATAATTTCCTCCTTTGTATTTGGTCATGAACCAAAGTAGGGACATTTCCAGCTACATCCAAGACGGGCTAGTCCTCTGAACACTTTGCTTCCTATGCTTTTGGAGAACATGGTTGACACTTCATTCTTCAACTGATGTCACTCCCACCAATTGATTCCATCCAAGTTTCAATAGGATCAATGAAGGTGGAGAATACATCTTCCTTGCCACTCGAAAAATCTTCATGCAACCAAGTGGAACTGGATATCAGGTTGAGAGACGGCTCCAACAGAGGTTTGACAATTTGTTGTTCCTCTTCATGGTATCTGATACAAACCATTAGCACACAATTGTTCAATTATAATAGGATAACAAAAACTTGCATCTTTTCTTTCTTTAATAATTCACAACATCCATAAAAAGGATAAGGATAAGGATGCCTTTTTTCCATTACCAACCATATCATGAGAAACACTATGATCTTCTATGCGGATTGGAAGGTTTTTATCACCTATGTTTGAATCATCATGCTCAGAAAAATGTGTCCATTGCTGAAAAATATTCATGTAACAAAGTGGGACTGGATATCTGGTTGAGAGACGGCTCCAATAGAGGTTTGAGACTTTGTTGATACTCTTCATGGTATGTCATACAAACCATTAGCACGCAACTGTTCAATTATAACAAGCTAACAAAAACTTGCATTTCCAGACTACTCTTCAAAACTAACAAACCAAGGTTGAATGCTTACAGTTTTATACATTTCCTCATACTTGCTTTCTTTAATAATTCACAACATCCATAGAAATGATAAGGATAAGGATGATTTTTTTCCATTACAAACCAGATCCTGAGAAACACTATGATCTTCAATGGGGATTGGAAGGTTTTCATCTCCTATGTTTGAATCGTCTTGTTCAGAAAAATGTTTCGAATGTTGAAACATCTTCATGCAACCAAGTGGGATTGGATATTAGGTTGAGAGACGACTCCAAGAGAGGTTTGAGACTTTTTTGTTCGTCTTCATGGCATGTCATAAAAACCATTAGCACACAACTGTTCAATTATAACAGGCTAACAGAAACTTGCATTTCCAGGCTACTCTTCAAAACTAATGAAATAAGGTTGAATGCTTACAGTTTTACAAATTTCCTCATCCTTACCTTATTTAATAATTCACAACATCAATCTTCTAAATGGGGAGCCTCACATGCTCTGCACCAATTTGGGCACTATTGTTGCTCAAGATGTTTTACTTTTTTAATAATATGTAAAGCATGTTCCATCATCAATTCTAATATCATTTCCATCTTAGGGGTGGCATTAGTGGGGGGGTCATCTTTGACCCTAAAGGAAAACATGTATTTGTCTATGCCTAGGAGCTAGGGATAGTGACAAATCACTAAGAAAAATCTTACACTCTTCTCTGAGGCATGTCTATTGCCATCAGTCTAGGGATAAAGGAGCTGGTAATTATAGGAGATTCAAGGATCATCATTAAATCCCTCATCTTCAAGGAGCCACCAAAGGATCTCCAATTGGCCTCAATCATTGCCAAAGATACAAAGCTAACCCATAAGTTGAACAAATACACTCTCTATCATATCCTGTGAGAAAATAATGGAAAGGAAGATACTTTGTTGTAAACTTTTAAGATATTGGCTTGTTTTTAGAGAAATTATGTGAAGGAGAAAGGATATGGATCCTGTTTGGTATGATCCATGTTTGGAAAGGCTAATTGAGAGCTGGAAGCTCTACCACCCTGTGTCCCTCAACCCTTTCAATAGCCCAAATAGACCTTCAGCCATACTTTTTCTACACAAGATACTACTACTAGAGGTCTTAGTGGTGCAAGGAGTGCACAACACTAGACTTGGAGAATCATGGGTTCAAAAAAAAATAAGGATGTTCATAGGCAATAGAAAAGACATGGGGAACATTTGCAAAACAATGACATTTCAATGAGAACCCTGTCAGATTTGGTCCATAAATTGGAGGCACAACAACAAATGTAGTTCCAAAAGATAATGGGCATCCTTGAAGAGCATGGGGATAAAATCACAGGAATTCAAATAGATTGCTACAAACTGAAGAAACGTTGTTGGTTACATAAGCGCGGAATACACTTTAGATTCTACGGCTCCATAGTCAACAGGACAAGAAGACAATAGAAAGTGAGAAGAAGACACTAGAAAACAACACAAATAATGATAATTATCCTGGAGCAGAGACATGGTACCAAATTTTTCAATGTTCCATTGGGATGCGCCGCCCATGTTTCCCATGCTTTAGGGGAAGGGGGGCACCTGGGGAAACGTTTAGCCACGTCTCCATTTTAGGGGAATGGGAGGAAACATTTCCCCAATGTGGGGGATGTCTAGGCACATCTCCCACCCCAAAAATAACGCGGGGCGGGATGCCTAGGCACCCTACCCCCCCATTCTTTTTTCCCAAGAGGGAAAGCTAGCATGTGTTATCTTTCCCCCATGGTGGAATGATGTTGTTTGACATGCACTTGTGCTTTTGAAAGAAGGAAAGATAGCACATGCTAGCTTTCCCCCATGTTGGAATGATGTTATTCGAGTTGTGATTGTGCTGGGGGAAAGCTAGCACATGATAGCTTTCCCCCACATTGAATGATGTTGTTTGAGATAAGTTTGTGCTTGTGCAAGAGGGAAAACTAGCACACGCTAACTTACCCCCATGGTGGGATGATTTTCAAGATGCACTTGTGTTTGTGCAAGAGGGAAAGCTAGCATGCACTAGCTTTCCCCCATGGTGGAATGATGTTGTTCGAGATGTGCTTGTGATTTTGCAAGAGGGAAATCCAACATAAACTAGCTTTCCAAGATGAGATTATGCTTGTGCAAGAGGGAAGACTAGCATGTGCAAGCTTTCCTCCATGCTAAAATGATGTTGTTCAATATGCGATTTTGCTTTTGCAAGAGGGAAAGATAGCACACACTTTCTTTCCCCCGTGGTGGAATCATGTTGTTCGATATGCACTTGTGCTTCTACAAGATGGAAATCTAGCATGTGCTAGCTTTCCCCCATGTTGGAGTGATGTTATTCAAGATGTGATTGTGCTGGGGGAAAACTAGCACATGCTAGCTTTCCCCCACATTGAATAATGTTGTTTGATATGAGATTGTGCTTGTGGAACAAGGAAAACTAGCATGTGCTAGCTTACCCCCATGGTGGGATGATTTTCGAGATGCGCTAGTGCTTGTGCAAGAGGGAAAGCTAGCATGCACTAGTTTTCCCCCACTGTGGAATCATGTTGTTCGAGATGTGCTTGTGCTTCTGTAAGAGGGAAATCCAGCATAAACTAGCATTCCTCCATGGTGGAATGATGTTGTTTCAAGATGCACTTGTGCTTGTTCAAGAGGGAAAGCTAGCACACGCTAGATTTCCTTGAAGGTGGAGTGATGTTGTTCAAGATGAACTTATACTTGTGCAAGAGGGAAGACTAGCATGTGAAATATTTCTTCCATGCTAAAATGATGTTCTTTGAGATGTTCTTGTGCTTGTGCAAGATGAAAAGATAGCACATGCTAGCTTATCGCCATGGTGGAATGATGTTGTTCGAGATGCATTTGTGCTTTTGCAAGATGGAAAGCTAGCACATTCTAGCTTTTCCCCATGTTCGAATCATGTTATTCGAGATGTGATCGTGCTAGGGGAAAGCTAGCACATCCTAGCCTTCTCCCACATTGAATGATTTTGTTTGAGATGAGCTTGTGCTTGTGGAAGAGAGAAAACTAGCACACACTAGCTTAACCCCATGGTGGGATGATTTTCGGGATGCGCTAGTGCTTGTGCAAGAGGGAAATCTAGCATGCACTAGCTTTCCCCCACGGTGGAATCATGTTGTTCGAGATGTGCTTATGCTTCTGCAAGATAGAAATCAAACATAAAGTAGCTTTCCCCCATGGTGGAATGATGTGGTTTCAAGATGCACTTTTGATTGTTAAAGAGGGAAATCTAGCACATGCTAGATTTCCTTGACGGTGGAATGATGTTGTTCAAGATGAGCTTATGCTTGTGCAAGAGGGAAGACTAGCATGTGAAAGATTTCCTCCATGCTAAAATGATTTTTTTCAAGATGCTCTTCTGCTTGTGGAAGAGGGAAAGCTAGCACACGCTATCTTTCTGCCATGGTGGAATGATGTTGTTCAAGATGCACTTGTGCTTCTGCAAGATTGAAAGATAGCACGCGCTAGCTTTCCCCCATGTTCGAATGATGTTATTCAATATGTGATTGTGCTTGGGGGAAAGCTAGCACATTGAATGATGTTGTTTGAGATGAGCTTGTGCTTTTGCAAGAGGGAAAACTAGCATGCGCTAGCTTACCCACATGGTCGGATGATTTTCTAGATGCGCTAGTGATTGTGCAAGAGGGAAAGCTAGCATGCGCCAGATTTCTCCCACGATGGAATGATGTTGTCCAAGATGTGCTTGTGCTTTTGCAAGAGGGAAATCCAACATAAACCAGCTTTCCCTCATGGTGGAATGATGTTGTTTCAAGATGCACTTGTTCTTGTTCAAGATGGAGAGTTAGCACACACTAGATTTCCTTGACGGTGGAATGGTGTTGTTCAAGATGAGCTTATGCTTGTGCAAGAGGGAAGGATAGCATGTGAAATATTTCCTCCATGCTAAAATGATGTTGTTAGAGATGCACTTGCGCTTGTGCAAGAGGGAAATATAGAATGCGCTGGATTATCCCCATGGTGGAATGATGTTGTTCGAGATGGACTTGTGCTTATGCAAGATGGAAAGATAGCATGCGCTAGCTTTTCCCCATGTTGGAATGATGTTATTTGAGATGTGATTGTGTTGGGGGAAAGATAGCACATGCTAGCTTTCCCCTATATTGAATTATGTTGTTTGAGATGAGCTTGTTCTTGTGGAAGAGGAAAAACTAGCATGCGCTAGCTTACTCCCATTGTGGGATGATTTTTGATATGGGCTAGTGCTTGTGCAAGAGGGAAAGCCAACATGCACTACCTTTCCCCCACAGTGGAATCATGTTGTTATAGATGTGCTTGTGCTTCTGCAAGAGGGAAATCCAACATAAACTAGCTTTCTCCCATGGTGGAATGATGTTGTTTTAAGATGCACTTGTGCTTGTTTAACAAGGAAAGCTAGCACACACTAGATTTCCTTGACGGTGGAATGATGTTGTTCAAGATGAGTTTATGCTTGTGCAAGAGGGAAGAATAACATGTGCAAGCATTCCTCCATGCTAAAATGATGTTGTCCGAGATGTGTTTGTGCAAGAGGGAAAGCTATCACGCACTAGCTTTCCCCCATGGTGGAATGATGTTGTTCGAGATACACTTGTGCTTCTGCAAGATTAAAAGCTAGCACATGCTAGATTTCCCCCATGTTGGAATGATGTTATTCGAGATGTGATTGTGCTAGGGGGAAAGCTAGCACATGCTATCTTTCCCCCACATAGAATGATGATGTTTAAGATGAGCTTGTGCTTGTGCAAGAGGGAAAACTAGCATGCGCTAGCTTACTCCCTTGGTTGGATGATTTTCGAGATCCTCTAGTGCTTATGCAAGAGGGAAAGATAGCATGCGCTAGCTTTCCCCCATGGTGGAATGATGTTGTTCGAGAAGTGCTTGTGCTTTTGTAAGAGGGAAATCCAACATAAAATAGCTTTCCCTCACGGTGGAATGATGTTGTTTCGAGATGTACTTGTCCTTGTTCAAGAGGGAAAGCTACCACACGGTAGATTTCCTTGACGGTGGAATGATGTTGTTCAAGATGAGATTATGCTTGTGAAAGAGGGAAGACTAGCATGTGCAAGCTTTCCTCCATGCTAAAATGATGTTGTTCGACATGTGCTTGTGCTTGTGCAAGAGGGAAAGCTAGCACACACTAGAGGTTGGATTATTGAGAGGGGGGTGAGTCAGTAATAGAGCAATTGGTCCATTTTAATCATATAATCCAAGTGTTATATCAATGAAGCATTATTATCCAATAGCTGCAGAGTAAATAGGCAATGAATAGATGAACAATCATACACATACACAATACACCAGTGTTTTACGTGGAAACCCTAATCGGGAAAAAACCACAGAATGCTTTTTCTTATATNACCCCCTAGTTTCTTGGGCTACAACCTGAGGGAAGCTTCAACTCCCCAATTCTCCGGCTACAACCAGAAGGAGGCTAGAACCCCCTATGTTCTCCAGCTACAACCAGAAGGTGGCTACAACCACCTATCCTTTCCTCGTCCTGCCACCCTGAAGTAGAAGTAGAATGATGGAACGACAGTCACACTATCATTGTGATATATACCGCTATAAACCTGTACCAATAAATATAAACCATGCATCAACCATGCATCAACCTGTACCTAAACCTGTAATCAACCTGTACCATAAACAAGTGCATCAACCATGAATCAGCCTATAATCAACCTGTACCATAAACAAGTGCATCAACCATGCACCAACCTATAATCAACCTGTACCATAAACACGTGCATCAACCATTCACCAACCTGTAATTAACCTGTACCATAAACAAGTGCATCAACCATGCACCAACCTGTAATCAACTTGTACCATAAACAAGTGCATCCAACCATGTACCAAGTATGTACCAATCATTCTTCAACTACTCATCAACTATGGCTCATCAATATGTACCAACATCATCAACTATACACCTCATGTATGTGCCAACTCATCAACTACTTGTCTCAACCATGTACTCAACATGTACCTCAACCAAAATCCCTCATCAATTTCATCATCCAAATATGATTAGTAGCTCTGTAATAGACCTGGTGTATATGATCAGATTCCTACAAACCTTCCTTAACTTTAACAACAAGAGACTAGCATTTTCATCAAACTTTTCTTTTGTCTCACAAGACTAGTTTTGGATTAGTCAACAACCCTAACTTGAAGTAATCACAACTTTGAACCTGTAATGTATAAAGATCTGAAACTGATACGCAATGTTCTTTAGTGTGTTTTATGCAATTCCTCCAAGTGTCACTACTTGTAACCTCTCAGAAAAGGAGTTATAGCAAAAATGACATACCTTGCTAAATTTCGTCTTATTCTAGAGAGCAACCTTGTAAAGCGTGCCCCACACAAAATATTTAATGAATTCATATTAAAATATTACAAGGAATACTACAGACTGTACCTTAACCAATATATTTGGTCTCACAGAATTTGGATCTGTTATGAATAATTTATCACATTTTTACCCGAAACACCTGATTTTGACTAGTTTCAGGACTGGCCACAAACCCTATTTTCCACTGGGTGTAACTCCCAAAATACAATGACCCACAAGATGAATTTTTTACCACAGATACTTGGATATGTTTTCTCACTTGCATAGAAATTTCAGGATCTGAGTCATTATAGAAAAAAGGTTATAGTGAAACTGGTGAGAAGGCCTGTAAATAACATACCTTAGAAAGCACCATCAAAAGAATTTATCCTTCCTTGCATTCCGGCCTTCTTTTCTTCACTTTCCTCAGAATTGTGGCTTAGATATAATTTGTTTACCTCAGACACCTATAGATATTCAATATGATCAACTCTGATTCAAATTAGAGAGCCTTGCCTCTTATTTATACTCTCCAAGTAGCTTCCTTAAAAACATCTTCTAGGTCACTTGGCCCACTTTCCTTATTTTAGGGTTGGGTCCACTTCTAATTTCTCCATTAAATTTATTATTGAAATAATTTATTTTTTATTCAATTTGAATTATAATACACTCATCACTTCACTTTATTATTTACCTTTTAAAATCTCTTAAATCACGTTGACTACTTTGACCTTTTGGGGCTTCTAGATGACATATGAGGGTCCTCCAACTTCGTAAGGCCATAACTCTCAAACCATGAGGAGTTATGTGACGTTCTACACACCCCCAGAAATGGAATGACATGTACTATCCATATAGAATAGTATTATCTGAAAATACATCATAATTCATACTATTACCCATCAAACAAACTTGGGTCCATTACCCAAACCTGGGATCTCCAACCTCTCATGGCCATAACTCTCTAACCGTGAGGAATTATGTGTCATTCCACATACCACTGGAAATGACATGACAAGCACTATCCATATAGGATATTTTCACTTACAAATTCACTTTCCTTCATCTCATTATTCCACAATTAATGATTTGTTCTCTTACTCCACAAAGTGTCTTCCCGTGAGGGCTTTCACCATAAGGGGACCACTTTGGAGTTCATCTATATTTACTTATTATCAACCATGACAAAAAAATAATGAGTCATATTTACATCAAACAATGTTGGGTCCATTACCCAAACCTTTGTGCTACGAGGATTTCTTTAAGGGTTGACATCAATGACAACCAACCTTAATCAACACTAGCTTTCCCCCATGGTGGAATGATGTTGTTCGAGATGTAATTTTTCTAGGGGGAAAGCTAGCACACCCACATTGAATGACGTTGTTTTTGATGAGCTTGTGCTTGTGCAAGAGGGAAAACTAGCACGTGCTAGCTTTCGCCCATGGTGGGATGATTTCGAGATTTGCTAGTGCTTGTGCAAGAGAGAAAGCTAGCATGCACTAGCTTTCCACCATGGTGGAATCATGTTGTTCGATATGTGCTTGTTCTTTTGCAAGAGGGAAATCAAACATAAACTAGCTTTCCCCCATAGTGGAATGATGTTGTTTCAAGATGCACTTGTGTTTATTCAAAAGGGAATGTTAGCACGCGCTAGATTTCCTTGACGGTGGAATGATGTTGTTCAAGATGAGGTTATGCTTGTGCAAGAGGGAAGACTAGCATGTGCAAGATTTACTCCATGGTAAAATGATGTTGTTCAAGATGTGCTTCTGCATGTGCAAGAGGGAAAGCTAGCACACACTAGCTTTCCCCCATGGTGGGATGATGTTGTTCAGGATGCACTTGTGATTTTGCAAGATGGAAAGCTAGCACACGCTAGATTTCCCCCATGGTGGAATGTTGTTATTCGATATGTGATTGCACTAGAGGGAAAGATAGCACATGCTAGATTTCCCCCACATTGAATGATGTTATTTGAGATGAGCTTGCTCTTGTGCAAGAAGGAAAACTAGCATGCGCTAGATTACCCCCATGGCGGGATGATTTTCGAGATGCTCTAGTGCTTGTGCAAGAGGGAAAGCTAACACATGCTAGATTTCCCCCATGGTGGAATCATGTTGTTCAAGATGTGCTTGTGATTTTGCAGGAGGGAAATACAACATAAACTAGCTTTCCCCCACAGTGGAATGATGTTGCTTCAAGATGAACTTGTGTTTTTTCAAGAGGGAAAGCTAGCACACGCTAGATTTCCTTGACGGTGGAATGATTTTGTTCAAGATGAGGTTATGCTTGTGCAAGAGGGAAGACTAGCATGTGCAAGCTTTCCTTGATGCTAAATTGATGTTGTTCGAGATGCACTTGTGCTTGTCCAAGAGGGAAAGCTAGCACGTGCTAGCTTTCGCCCATGGTGGAATGATATTATTCGAGATGCACCCATGCTTTTGCAAGATGGAAAGCTAGCATGCACTAGCTTTCCCCCATGTTGGAATGATGTTATTCGAGATGTGATTGCGTTAGGGGGAAAGCTAGCATATGCTACCTTTCCCACACATTGAATGATGTTGTTTGAGATGAGCTTGTGCTTGCGCAAAAGGGAAAAATAGTACGCGCTAGCTTACCCCCATGGTGGGATGATTTTCAAGATATACTAGTGCTTGTGCAAGAGGGAAAGGTAGCATTTTCGAGATGCGCTAGCTTTCCCCCATGGTAGAATGATGTTGTTCGAGATGTTCTTGTTATTTTGCAAGAGGGAAATCCAACATAAACTAGCTTACCCCGCAGTGGAATGATGTTGTTTCAAGATGCACTTGTACTTGTTCAAGAGGGAAAGCTAGCAGACGCTAGATTTCCTTGACGATGGAATGATATTGTTCAAGATGAGGTTATGCCCTTGCAAGACGGAAGACTAGCATGTGTAAGATTTCCTCCATGCTAAATTGATGTTGTTCGAGATGCATTTTTTCTTGTGCAAGTGGGAAAGATAGCAAGCGCTAGCTTTCCCCCATGGTGGAATGATGTTGTTCGAGATACACTTCTGCTT
>JASDQU010753618.1:13084-24381 GCA_032191745.1 Picea mariana | reverse complement strand
GGAAATCAAACATAAACTAGCTTTCCCCCATAGTGGAATGATGTTGTTTCAAGATGCACTTGTGTTTATTCAAAAGGGAATGTTAGCACGCGCTAGATTTCCTTGACGGTGGAATGATGTTGTTCAAGATGAGGTTATGCTTGTGCAAGAGGGAAGACTAGCATGTGCAAGATTTACTCCATGGTAAAATGATGTTGTTCAAGATGTGCTTCTGCATGTGCAAGAGGGAAAGCTAGCACACACTAGCTTTCCCCCATGGTGGGATGATGTTGTTCAGGATGCACTTGTGATTTTGCAAGATGGAAAGCTAGCACACGCTAGATTTCCCCCATGGTGGAATGTTGTTATTCGATATGTGATTGCACTAGAGGGAAAGATAGCACATGCTAGATTTCCCCCACATTGAATGATGTTATTTGAGATGAGCTTGCTCTTGTGCAAGAAGGAAAACTAGCATGCGCTAGATTACCCCCATGGCGGGATGATTTTCGAGATGCTCTAGTGCTTGTGCAAGAGGGAAAGCTAACACATGCTAGATTTCCCCCATGGTGGAATCATGTTGTTCAAGATGTGCTTGTGATTTTGCAGGAGGGAAATACAACATAAACTAGCTTTCCCCCACAGTGGAATGATGTTGCTTCAAGATGAACTTGTGTTTTTTCAAGAGGGAAAGCTAGCACACGCTAGATTTCCTTGACGGTGGAATGATTTTGTTCAAGATGAGGTTATGCTTGTGCAAGAGGGAAGACTAGCATGTGCAAGCTTTCCTTGATGCTAAATTGATGTTGTTCGAGATGCACTTGTGCTTGTCCAAGAGGGAAAGCTAGCACGTGCTAGCTTTCGCCCATGGTGGAATGATATTATTCGAGATGCACCCATGCTTTTGCAAGATGGAAAGCTAGCATGCACTAGCTTTCCCCCATGTTGGAATGATGTTATTCGAGATGTGATTGCGTTAGGGGGAAAGCTAGCATATGCTACCTTTCCCACACATTGAATGATGTTGTTTGAGATGAGCTTGTGCTTGCGCAAAAGGGAAAAATAGTACGCGCTAGCTTACCCCCATGGTGGGATGATTTTCAAGATATACTAGTGCTTGTGCAAGAGGGAAAGGTAGCATTTTCGAGATGCGCTAGCTTTCCCCCATGGTAGAATGATGTTGTTCGAGATGTTCTTGTTATTTTGCAAGAGGGAAATCCAACATAAACTAGCTTACCCCGCAGTGGAATGATGTTGTTTCAAGATGCACTTGTACTTGTTCAAGAGGGAAAGCTAGCAGACGCTAGATTTCCTTGACGATGGAATGATATTGTTCAAGATGAGGTTATGCCCTTGCAAGACGGAAGACTAGCATGTGTAAGATTTCCTCCATGCTAAATTGATGTTGTTCGAGATGCATTTTTTCTTGTGCAAGTGGGAAAGATAGCAAGCGCTAGCTTTCCCCCATGGTGGAATGATGTTGTTCGAGATACACTTCTGCTTTTTCAAAATGGAAAGCTAGAAAGCACTAGCTTTCCCCCATGTTGGAATGATGTTATTCGAGATGTTCTTGTGCTTTTCGAAGAGGGAAATCCAACATAAACAAGCTTTCCCCCATGGTGGAATTTTGTTGTTTCAAGATGCACTTGTGCTTGTTCAAGAGGGAAAGGTAGCACATGCTAGATTTACTTGATGGTGGAATGATGTTGTTCAAGATGAGGTTATGCTTTTGCAAGAGGGAAGATTAGCATGTGCAAGATTTCTTTGATACTAAATTGATGTTGTTCGAGATGCGCTTGTGATTGTCCAAGAGGGAAAGCTAGCACACCCTATCTTTCCCCCATGGTGGAATGAAGTTGTTCGAGATGCACTTGTGCTTCTGCAAAATGGAAAGCTAGCGTGCACTATCTTTACCCCATCGTGGAATGATGTTATTTAAGATGTGATTGTGCTAGGGGGAAAGCTAGCACATGCTAGCTTTCCCCCACATTGAATGATGTTGTTTGAGATGAGATTGTTCTTGTATAAAAGGGAAAACAAGCACACGCTAGCTTACTCCCATGGTCGGATGATTTTCAAGATGCGCTAGTGCTTGTGCAACAGGGAAAGCTAACATGCGCTAGATTTACCCCATGGTCGAATGATGTTGTTCGAGATGTGCTTGTGCTTTTGAAAGAGGAAAATCCAATATAAAATAGATTCCACCACGATGGAATGATGTTGTTTCAAGATGCACTTGCTCAAGAGGGAAAGCTAGCACAGGCTAGATTTCCTTGACGGTGGAATGATGTTGTTCAAGATGAGCTTATGCTTGTGCAAGAGGGAAGGCTAGCTTGTGCAAGCTTTCCTCCATGCTAAAATCATGTTTTTGGAGATGTGCTTGTGCTTGTGCAAGAGGAAAATCTAGCATGCTCTTGCTTTCCCCCCATGCTAGTATGATGTTGTTCAAGATGCACTTGTGCTTCTGTAAGATGAAAAGCTAGCATGCGCTAGCTTTCCCCCATGTTGTAATGATGTTATTCGAGATGTGATTGTGCTAAGGGGAAAGATATCACATGCTAGCTTTCCCCCACATTGAATGATGTTGTTTGAGATGAGCTAGTGCATGTGCAAGAGGGAAAACTAGCACGCGCTATCTTATCCCCATGGTGGGATGATTTGCAAGATGTGCTAGTGCAAGAGAAAAAGCTAGCATGGGCTAGCTTTCCCCCACAGTGGATTGATGTTGTTCGAGATGTGCTTGAGATTTTGCAAGAGGGAAATCCAACATAAACTAGCTTTCCCCCATGGTGGAATGATGTTGTGTCAATATGCACTTGTGCTTGTTCAAGAGAGAAAGTTAGGACACGCTATATTTCCTTGATGGTGGAATGATGTTGTTCAAGATGAGCTTATCCTTGTGCAAGAGGGAAGACTAGCATGTGCAAGCTTTCCTCCATGCTAAAATAATGTTGTTCAAGATGTGCTTGTGCTTGTGTAAGAGGGAAAGCTAGCACGGGCTATCTATCCCCCATGGTGGAATGTTGTTGTTTGAGATGCACTTTTGCTTCTAAAACATGGAAAGATAGTGCGTGCTAGCTTTACCTTATGTTGGAATGATGTTATTCGAGATGTAATTTTGCTAGGAGGAATGTTAGCACACCCACATTGAATGATGTTGTTTGTGATGAGCTTCTTCTTGTGCAAGAGGGAAAACTAGCACGCGCTAGCTTTTGCCCATGGTGGGATGATTTTCGAGATTTGGTAGTGCTTGTGCAAGAGGGAAACCTAACATGCACTAGATTTCCACCACGGTGGAATCATGTTGTTCGATATGTGCTTGTTCTTTTGCAAGAGGGAAATCAAACATAAACTAGGTTTTTCCCATGGTGGAATGATGTTGTTTCAAGAGGCACTTGTGTTTATTCAAGAAGGAAAGTTAGCACATGCTAGATTACCTTAATGGTGGAATGATGTTGTTCAAGATGAGGTTATGCTTGTGCAAGAGGACAGACTAACATGTGAAAGCTTTTCTCCATGCTAAAATGATGTTGTTCGAGATGCACTTCTGCATGTTCAAGAGGGAAAGCTAGCACACGTTAGCTTTCCCACATGGTGGAATGATGTTGTTCGAGATGCACATGTGATTTTGCATGATGGAAAGCTAGCACACGCTAGATTTTCCCCATGGTGGAATGCTATTATTTGAGATGTGATTGCACTAGGGGGAAAGCTAGCACATGATAGCTTTCCCCTACATTGAATGATGTTGTTTGAGATGAGATTGTTCTTGTGCAAGAGGGAAAACTAGCACATGCTAGATTACCCCCATGGTGGGATGATTTTCAAGATGCTCTAGTGCTTGTGCAAGAGGGAAAGCTAGCATGCGCTATCTTTCCCCCATGGTGGAATCATGTTGTTCAAGATGTGATTTTGATTTTGCAAGACGGAAATCCAACATAAACTAGCTTTCCCCCATGGTGGAATGATGTTGTTTCAAGAGGCACTTGTGTTTTTTCAAGAGAGAAAGCTAGCACACGCTAGATTTCCTTGATGCTGGAACGATTTTGTTCAAGAGTAGGTTATGCTTGTGCAACAGGGAAGACTAGCATGTGCAAGATTTCCTCCATACTAAACTGATGTTGTTCGAGATGCACTTGTGATTGTGTAAGAGGGAAAGCTATCACGTGCTAGCTTTCCCCCGTGGTGGAATGACATTGTTCGAGATGCACTTGTTCTTCTGAAAGATGGAAAGCTAGCACGTGCTAGCTTCCCCCCATGTTTGGATGACGTTATTCAAGATATGATTGCGCTAGGGGGAAAGCTAGCACATGCTACCTTTTCCGCACATTGAATGATGTTGTTTGAGATAATCTTGTGCTTGTGCAAAAGGGAAAACTAGCATGCACTAGCTTACCCCCATGTTGGGATGATTTGCAAGATGCACTAGTTCTTATGCAAGAGGGAAAGCTAGCATTTTCGAGATGCGCTAGCTTTCCCCCACTGTAGAATGATGTTGTTCGAGAAGTGCTTGTGATTTTGCAAGAGGGAAATCCAACATAAACTAGCTTACCCGATGATGGAATGATGTTGTTTCAAGATGCACTTGTACATGTTCAAGAGGGAAAGCTAGCAGATGCTAGATTTCCTTGATGTTGGAATGATGTTGTTCAAGATGAGGTTATGCTTGTGCAAGAGGGAAGACTAGCATGTGCAAGCTTTCCTCCATGCTAAATTGATGTTGTTCGAGATGCGCTTGTTCTTGTGCAAGTGGGAAAGATAGCACGAACAACATCATTCCACCATGGGGTAAAGCTAGTGTGTGCTTCTGCAAAATGAAAAGCTAGAAAGCACTAGCTTTCCCCCATGTTGGAATGATGTTATTCGATATGTGCTTGTGCTCTTCCAAGAGGGAAATCCAACATAAGCTAGCTTTCCCCCATGGTGGAATGATGTTGTTTCAAGATGCACTTGTTCTTGTTCAGGAGGGAAATGTAGCACATGCTAGATTTACTTGATGGTGGAATGATGTTTTTCAAGATGAGGTTATGCTTGTGCAAGAGGGAATACTATCATGTGCAAGCTTTCCTCGATACTAAAATGATGTTGTTCAGGATGCGCTTGTGATTGTCCAAGAGGGAAATCTAGCAAGCACTAGCTTTCCCCCATGGTGGAATGAAGTTGTTCGAGATGCACTTGTGATTCTGCAAGATGGAAAGCTAGCATGCACTACATTTCTCCCATGGTGGAATGATGTTATTCAAGATGTGATTGTGCTAGGGGGAAAGATAGGACATGATAGCTTTCCCCCACACTGAATGATGTTGTTTGAGATGAGCTTGTGCTTGTGCAAGAGGGAAAACTAGCACGCGCTAGCTTACCCCCATGGTCGGATGAGTTTCGAGATGCGCTAGTACTTGTGCAAGAGGGAAAGCTAACATGCACTAGATTTCGCCCATGCTGGAATGACGTTGTTTGAAGATGCACTTGTCCTTGTTCAAGAGGGAAAGCTAGCACAAGCTAGATTTCCTTGACGGTGGAATGATATTGTTCAAGATGAGCTTATGCTTGTGCAAGAGGGAAGGCTATCTTGTGCAAGTTTTCCTTCATGCTCAAATCATGTTGTTCTAGATGCACTTGTGCTTGTGCAAGAGGGAAATCTAGCATGCGCTTGCTTTCCCCCATGTTGGTATGATGTTGTTCAAGATGCACTTGTGCTTATGCAAGATGGAAAGCTAGCACCCACTAGCTATCCCCCATGTTGGAATGATGTTATTTGAGATGTGATTGTGCTAGGGGGAAAGCTAGCACAAGCTAGCGTTCCCCAACATTGAATGATGTTGTTTGAGATGAGCCAGTTCTTGTGCAAGAGGAAAAACTAGCATGCGCTATCTAACCCCCATGGTGGGATGATTTTTGAGATGTGCTAGTGCTTGTACAAGAGGAAAATATATCATGCGCTAGCTTTCCCCCATGGTGGATTGATGTTGTTTGAGATGTGCTTGACCTTTTGCAAAAGGGAAATCCAACATAAACTAGCTTTCCCCCACGGTGGAATGATGTTGTGTCAAGATACACTTGTGCTTGTTGAAGAGAGAAAGTTAGCACACGCTAGATTTCCTTGACGGTGGAATGATGTTGTTCAAGATGAGCTTATGCTTGTGCAACAAGGAAGACTAGCATGTGCAAGCTCTCCTCCATGCTAAAATAATGTTGTTCGAGATGTGCTTGTGCTTGTGAAAGAGAGAAATCTAGCACGGGCTATCTATCCCCCATGGTGGAATGATGTTGTTTGAGATGCACTTCTGCTTCTGCAAGATGGAAAGCTAGCATGCGCTAGCTTTCCCCCATGGTGGAATGACGCTATTCGAGATGTGATTTCACTAGGGGGAAATATAGCACATGTGATCTTTTCCCCACATTAAATGATGTTGTTTGATATGAGCTTGTGCTTGTGCAAGAGGGAAAACTATCATGCATTACCTTACCACTATGGTGGGATGACTTTCGATATGCGCTAGTGCCTTTGCAAGAGAGAAAGCTAGCATGCGCTAGATTTCCCCGATGGTGGAATGATGTTGTTCGAGATGTGCTTGTGCTTTTGAAAGAGGGAAATCCAACATAAACTAGCTTTCCCCCATGGTTGAATGATGTTGTTTCAAGATGCACTTGTTCTTGTTCAAGAGGAAAATCTAGCACACACTAGATTTACTTGACGGTGGAATGATGTTGTTCAATATGAGCTTTTGCTTGTGCAAGAGGGAAGACTAGCATGTGCAAGCTTTCCTCCATGATAAAATGATGTTCTTCAAGATACACTTCTGCATGTGCCAGAGGGAAAGATAGCACATGCTATTTTCCACCATGGTGGAATGATATTGTTCGAGATGCAGTTGTGATTTTGCAATATGGAAAGCTAGCACACGCTAGATTTCCACCATGGTGGAATGTTGTTAGTTGATATGTGATTGCACTAGGGGGAAAGTTAGCACATGCTATCTTTCCCGCACATTGAATGATGTTGTTTGAGATGAGCTTCGTCTTGTGCAAGAGGAAAAACTAGCACGCACTAGATTACCCCCATGGTGGGATGGTTTTCGGGATGCTCAAGTGCTTGTGCAAGAGGGAAAGCTAGCATGCACTATCTTTCCCCCATGGTCGAATCATGTTGTTCAAGATGTGCTTCTGATTTTGCAAGAGGGAAATCCAACATAAACTAGCTTTCCCCGATGGTAGAATGATGTTGTTTCAAGATGCACTTGTGTTTTTTCAAGAGGAAAAGCTAGCACACGCTACATTTCCTTGACGATGGAATGATTTTGTTCAAGATGAGGTTATGCTTGTGCAACATGGAATACTAGCATGTGAAAGCTTTCCTCCATGCTAAATTGATGTTGTTCGAGATGTGTTTGTGCTTATGCAAGAGGGAAAGCTAGCACGCGCTAGCTTTCCCCCATGGTGGAATGTTATTGTTCGAGATGCACTTGTGCTTCTGCAAGATGGAAAGCTAGCACATGCTAGCTTTCCCCCATGTTGGAATGATGTTATTCAAGATGTGATTGCGCTAGGGGGAAAGTTAGCACATGCTACCTTTCCTACACATTGAATGATTTTGTCTGAGATGAGCTTGTGCTTGTGCAAAAGGGAAAACTAGCACGCGCTAGCTTACGCCCATGGTGGGATGATTTTCGAGATGCACTAGTGCTTGTGCAAGAGGGAAAGCTAGCATTTTCTAGATGCGCTAGCTTTCCCCCATGGTAGAATGATGTTATTCGATATGTGCTTGTGATTTTGCAAGAGGGAAATCCAACATAAACTAGCTTTTCCCCACAGTGGAATGATGTTGTGTCATAATGCACTTGTGCTTGTTCAAGAGAGAAAGTTAGCACACGCTAGATTTCCTTGACGGTGGAATGATATTGTTCAAGATGAGCTTATGCTTGTGCAAGAGGGAAGACTAGCATGTGCAAGCACTCCTCCATGCTAAAATAATGTTGTTCGAGATGTGCTTGTGCTTGTGCAAGAGGGAATAATAGCATGGGCTATCTATCCCCCATGGTGGAATGATGTTGTTTGAGATGCACTTATGCTTCTGCAAGATGGAAAGCTAGTACATGCTAGCTTTCGCCCATGGTGGAATAATGTTATTCGAGATTTGATTGCACTAGGGGGAAAGCTAGCACATGCGAGCTTTCCCCCACATTGAATGATGTTCTTTGAGATGAGCTTGTGCTTGTGCAAGAGGGAAAACTAGTATGCGTTAGCTTACCACCATGGTGGGATGAGTTTTGAGATGCGCTAGTGCCTTTGCAAGAGGGAAAGCTAGGATGCGCTAGATTTCCCCCATGGTAGAATGATGTTGTTCAAGATGTGCTTGTGTTTTTGAAAGAGGGAAATCCAACATAAGCTAGCTTTCCACCATGGTTGAATGATGTTGTTTCAAGATACACTTGTTCTTGTTCAAGAGGGAAAGCTAGAATACACTATATTTCCTTGATGGTCTAATGATGTTGTTCAATATGAGCTTATGCTTGTGCAAGAGGGAAGACTAGCATGTGCAAGCTTTCCTCCATGATAAATTGATGTTGTTCGAGATGCGCTTGTTCTTGTGCAAGAGGGAAAGATAGAATGCACTAGCTTTCCTCCATGGTGGAATGATGTTATTAGAGATCACTTGTGCTTCTACACAATGGAAAGCTAGCACGTGCTAGCTTTCCCCCATGTTGGAATGATGCTATTCGAGATGTGATTGTTCTAGGGGGAAAGCTAGCACATGTTAGCTTTCCCCCACATTGAATGATGTTTAAGATGAACTTGTGCTTGTGCAAGAGGAAAAATTATCATGCGCTAGCTTACCCCCATGGTGGGATGATTTTCAAGATGTGCTAGTGCTTGTGCAAGAGGGAAATCTAGCATGTGCTACCTTTTCTGCATGGTAGAAGGATGTTGTTAGAGTTATGCTTGTGCTTTTGCAAGAAATAAATCCAACATAATTTAGGTTTCCCCCATGGTGGAATGATGTTGTTTCAATATGCACTTGTTCTTGTTTAAAGAGGGAAAGCTACCACACGCTAGATTTCCTTCACGGTGGAATGATGTTGTTCAAGATGAGCTTATGCTTGTGCAAGAGGGAAGACTAGCAAGTGTAAGCTTTCCTCCATACTAAAATGATGTTGTTTGAGATGTGCTTGTTCTTATGCAAGGGGGAAATCTAGGACGCACTAGCTTTCCCCCATGGTGGAATGATGTTGTTCGAGATGCCCTTGTGATTGCGCAATAGGAAAAGCTAGCACACAGTAGCTGCACCCCATGGTGGAATGATGCGAGATTTACTCTATGGTGGAATGATGTTGTTGGAGATGCATTTGTTATTATGAAATAGGGAAAGCTAACACATGCTATCTTTCCCTCATGGGGGAATAATGTTGTTCGTGATGCACCTATGCTTTTGCAAGAGGGAAAGCTAGCACGCACTACCTTTCCCCAAGTGTGTAATGTTGTTTGATATGCACCGTTTCTTGTGCAAGATGGAAAACTATCTTTCCCCTACAGTCAAATGATGTTTTCTGATATGTGTTTTTACTTGTGTAAGATGAAAAGTTAACATGCGTTAGCTTTCCCCCTCAGTGGAATGAAGTTGTTCTGGATGCGCTTGTGGTTGTGCAAAAGAGAAAGCTAGCATGTTTACCACGGTGGAATGATGTTTGAGATGCTTTTGTGCCTATGCAAGATGAAAATTTAGCACACGCTAGCTTTTCTTTACGGCGGAATGATTTTGTTCAAGATGCACTTGTACTTCTGCGAGAGGGAAAGCTAGCACATGCTAGCTTTTTCTTAGGGTTGAATGATGTTGTTTGAGATTCATTTATGCTTGTGAAAGAGGGAAAGCTAACATTCACAAAATTTCCTCCATGATGGAATGATGTTGTTTGAGATACGTTTGTGCTTGTGCAAGAGGGAAAGTTAGCACACACTAACTTTTTCCTATGCTAGAATGATGTTCTAGATGAAATTGTGCTTTTGCAATATGGAAAGATAGCATGTGCTAGATTTTCCCTACACGATAGCTTTCCCCCATGGTGGAATGAAGTTGTTTGAGATGCATTTGTGCTTATGCAAGAGAAAGTGCTAGCATGTGCTAGATTTCCCCCACGGTGGAATGATATTGTTTGATATGGACCCGTGCTTGTGCAAAAGGGAAAGCTAGTATGTGCTAGTTTTCCCCCATGGTGGAATGAAGTTGTCTGAGATGTGTTTGTGCAAGATGGAAATATAGCATGCATTAGCTTTCCCCCACTCTGAAATAATGTTGTTTTAGATGTGCTTGTGGTTGTGAAAAACATAAAGTTAGCATGTGCTAGCTTTCCCCCAGGATGCTATGATGTTGGAGATGTGTTTGTGCTTGTTCATGAGGAAAATTTAGCACATGCTAGTTTTTACTTACGGTGGAATGATGTTGTTCGAGATGCGCATATGCTTGTGTAATAGGGAAGCTAGCACACACTATCTTTCCTCGAAGGTGGAATGATGTTCTTTTATATGTGCTTGTGCCAGAGAGAAAAATAGCATGCACTAGATTTACTCCAAGGTCTAATGATGTTGTTTGATATACACTTGTTCTTGTGCAAGAGAGAGAGCTAGCACGTGCTAGATTCCCCCCAGGGTAGAATGATGTTGTTCGAGATGTGCTTGTGCAAGATAGAAAGCTAACATGCATTAGATTTCCTCCATAGTGGAATGATGTTGTTCTAGATGCTCTTCTTGTTGTGCACAAGGGAAAAATAGCATGTGCTAGCCTTCCCCCATGGTGAAATGATGTTTGAAATGCATCTGTGGTTGTCCAAGAGGGAAAGTTAGCAGACACTAGATTTTTTTTACACTGGAATTATGTTGTTTGAGATGTGTTTGTACTTGTGCGAGAGGGAAAGTTAGGACCCATTAACTTTCCCTTATTCTAGAATGATGTTCGAGATGAAATTGTGCTTGTACAAGAGGAAAATATAGCACGTGCTAGATTTCCCCTACACACTAGCTTTCCCCCATCATGGAATGATGTTGCTTGATATGCACTTGTGCTTGGACAAGAGGGAAAGCTAGCACATGCTAGCTTTCCACCCCGGTGGAATGATATTGTTTGATATGCACTTGTGCCTGTGCAAAAGGGAAAGCTATTACATGCTATTTTTCCCCCACGATGGAATGATGTTGTCCAAGATGTGCTTGTGGAAGATGAAAAATCTAGCATGCGTTAGCTTTCCCCCACATCGAAAAAATTTTGTTTTAGATATGCTTGTGGTTGTGCAAAAGCAAAATTTAGCACGTGTTATCTTCCCCCCCCC
>JASDQU010753617.1:1237-37135 GCA_032191745.1 Picea mariana | reverse complement strand
GCAATTGAAAGAATTGAATTGGCTGCCAACAGGTTCCAATCCGAACTCCCTTCAAGAACAACATTTCCCCTTGAACCATCCTGCAGGTTTCTTTCTCAAACATTTTTTTTACCCTTGCATCATACATTTTGCTACATAAATCAAATTTATGTCCAACCCTGGGATGTGCAGAAAACTAGGGGGTGTTATAATCATTCCATCCATGAGCTTCAACTAGACTTTTCCTCGTCCTATGATTTTGGTTGTCGGTTCATCACCTAGGAAAACATCACCTCCATCATACCTTTCATATTCACAAAACCACTCCCTATGAGGAGTCTCGTGAAAGGATCCACCTGAGTCAACCAACCATGCTTCATGATTTGCATGTGTGCTCGAATAAGCTAAGTAGTACGTATCCCCTCCTTCGACAAAGGTTTTTCCTTTTTTAGAAGGATCATCTTTAGATCCCTTCCCTCTCTCAACACTTTTGGATCTTATTGGCACCAGGCCGAAGGGGAAAGAAGAACGATCATGGCAAAGAAAGCGTGCAGAAAACTAAAGTAACAACTGGCAAAAGAATAGCACGCTCGCATGCAAGAAAGCATGCACAAAGGAAAGAGACAGCTAGAGGAAGAACAACACGTGCATGGGAGAAAGACCTAATGTAAGAAGGGTTAGGGTTTTGGTAATATTCTGTAAAAGGCTGAAGAGCCTGAAATGTATAAATATAGATACGAAAGTATCATATAAGGGGGGTTGTTGTTAGTGTTATTGTTGTTGTTGAGGGTTAGGCTTTGGAGTTAAGTTTTGGATACTGTAACCACACAGGAGCGTAGGCGATATGTAATGTTTTTAGCTGTATGAACTGATTTTGTAAGATGTTGAGCAAAGAAGATACAAGGGAAGGTAGATCTAAGGATTAGACCACATGATGTAGAGCCTGGTGTGATCTAGTTCGCCTCACATAGATATTACCCAGTTTTGTGAAGAATTGTAAGCGCGTGGCGCTAGGAATACAGAACTGCCATAATAAAAGAGCCAAGAGCCAAATCTTTATGGACGTATCCCAAGAGGGGGTGAACCACAGTAATACTTGTGTAATATGTTGAATGTATGCATGTCTCTTCTTTCTTTTAGCAATTAATGGTTAAGCTTGATGAATGAGTTAGCATGTTGTTATGAATCTGTTTATACTCTACTGGAATTAAACTATGAAATATATGTATGTGACTTCAAGGGATAATTATTTTACCTTACAGCTCACAGTACCTAGATTTAATCAAGAAACTCCTATCCCCTACTCTGTCCTAGGCTGTAAATACCTGAGTCTTACAGTCACCCATTTAAAGTTATCTCGGGTGAGACTGTGCAGTACCTTCCGGGTGTTATGTTGCCTTCTAGATTACCAGGAGGGTCGATAGTTTTAGAGGCTTTGTTGGAACCTTGAATGACATGAACCCTAGGTCAATAACTCAAACAACCCGAGAAGGGAAATAGTAACCAACAAATGGTTATGTTGTCATGTTAAGAGGAACAAGAGAGGACTGATTAGATGAGATAGAATGAATAAGTACCGAAGGAGAAGAACAGAAGAGCAATGAGCCATTAAAAGGGAATGTTGAGACCTTGGAACCCCACGAGAGAAGAAATTGAGGGCTAGTTGAGAACTAAAGAGCTAGAGTTTGCACAGAAAGACAATAGAAACCCCAAGATCACACTGCGTAAATACCCGGATAAATATGTATTTATGGATTTACACGAAGTCTTTTTCTATGATTTTCCACATCTAATACAGGAGTGGATATTAAGGTTAAAGGATAACCACGCGACGAACCGGATTCGACAGCGATATTGGACTCTAGTACAGATCCAGCAGTTGCAGCAGGTGAATAACAAATTCACCTGCGCAGTCGACTTTTGGCTTGACATTATTGTGGCAGGCTTTATCACAGAATTTGCGGTAGACATAGCAAAGTCATACAGCGCAGCCAAGAAAGAGTTCCTACGAGGACCCAGAGGAAGGTACATTCGATCACTGTATACTTCTATCAAGATATTGCTATATAACAAAGGTGTAATGGCAATGGAATCAGACATCTAGAATTCCCTACGTGCATGGGGGAAGGGGGGAAGCATTGACAGAGAGAGGAGGAATGAAAGGAGGGCAGGATAAAGAGAAGAATGAGGAGGAACCCTTGGACCCGATCTTGATGGATGACGACCAACTTAAGTGGATCTTGGCGTCATCAGGAATGGCGTGTAGCGAAGCACCCTACCAATATAAGGTGAATACCAAGAAGAGAGTCGTAGTCGAGAGGGAGGGCTTGGCAAGCGATGAGGAAGAGGTAGAGGATCTCCGAGCTGTGGAGCAGATTGAGGAAATCATGCAAGCCACGTATGAGAGGAAAACAAGAGGCCCAAGAATAGGAGGAGAAGGCAGCCATCCCTTTCATATTAATGTCAGTGTGAAACCCATAAACCCATGTGCAACCAATACACCGAAGAGAACACCACCATTTAGACAAACAAAGTTCAGAGGAAGTCCGACAGCAGGAAGTACATCTACACAAGGACCAACAATTGGAGGAGTCAGTTCAGGCAACCTTAGTCAAGTATCTACATCGCGCGGAGGAGGGTGTAGATCAATATTTGGAATGGCAGGACATGATTTTACTATCAGATTACCAAAGTTTCGAGGAGAAGAAGTAGAAGACCCTGAGAAGCATCTGTTCATTTGCGAAAAGATATGGGAAACAAAGTAGATCACTGATGAAGACACCAAACTCATGAAGCTAGCGATCACGCTAAAAGACCGAGCACTAGACTGGTACATGAGTCTAAACACAAACAGTGTTCCCGAAACAACAAGGACACTAGATGACATTAAGAAACTATTGATAAATGAGTTCCAGAAGCCGAGCTCAGAGGATAAATACATGAATGAGATGATTGAAATAAGACAGAAACCAGAAAAATCGTTATGGGAGATTGATCAAAGATTCAAGCAATTAAAAGGAAAGTTAAAATACCTTATGACTGATATGCAGCGTCGACACTTGTTTGTCAACTCATTACTCCCACACTTAAAATATCCATTACGACAACATAAGTTTTAGACGCAGGCAGAGGCTTTGCAGGCAACCTTGCAATTGGAAGAGAATCGGTACCAGCAGACGGACCCGGTTATTGAAGAACAGAAGGAGGATCTGAAGAGCTTAACATTTTAGCTGAACCATAATAAGAACAAGGACAAATGAGAATTTGTTTGGTGCACTACCTGTAGGACAGAAGGACACCATAAGAATGAATGCCCAACATTCGCATAGTATATGGTGACAAGGATGCCAAACCCACTACCACGGGGAGGATTATGGTGTGAAATATGCAAGAAATCGGGTCACGACCCTTACCACTGCACGATGATGCAGAAATACCAAACAATCCCAAAGAACTCATATTGCACCTTTTGCAAGTCAGTCGGACATGACGACAAAGATTGCAGAACTATGGAGTTGATGTAGGAAAGAACATCAGACGCATACAGGGTACAGGAAAAAATGATGATTGGGCAAGCAGTACCATAGTTCACTCAAGCCCCAGCCCCATACAACACCCCACAGCAGCAGTATAATACTGTGCCGCAACCATACAATAACGCACAACCACAGTACAACCTGACACAACCCCAGTACAATACCACACAGTATAATCAGGGACCATAGTATAACACGTCACGAGGTGATCGTGCAGCTTATAGAGGAGAAGGACGAGCCAGAAGAGGTTTCAGACATGGTAGAGGACCAGTCAAATGTCACAATTGCCAGCAACCAGGGCATTATGCAAGGGAGTGCCCACTACCACCAGCAACTTGTATGTATTGTCGCACATTGGACCATGATATGGAGTAATGTCTTATATTACTTGTAAAGATCCAGGAAAAAAGGAATCAAAATAACCAGAATGTTTAGTGGACTTCGGCCAAAGCAAAAGATGATGGACGGAACATCAACATAGTCAGTCGAGGAGGAACGAAAATAGGAAATGACGCAGTTCAATAGGAACTAGCGCAGAACCAATGGGTAAAGAAGAACACTAACCACAAGAAGCAGTTCGACGTGCATAAGGAGAAGGAGATCTTTACAGAAGCCCTACAAGAATTCTAGAAGGAGAACATTGCACCCACTGCACAACAAAGCAAGGAAGCTCCAGAATATGAAATGCCACCATCATTGGACCATACCAACAGAATACAACCCAAGGAACAAGTAAGTACTACCAAAGACTTTTTGCAATCATGCATCAAAATGTTAAGTGATCCTTCATCCGTCAAAATATTGCAAAACATCCTAGAAAAATGTAGCAGTGAGACAGAATAGAAGCCAGAATTGAAAACTATCAACCACCTACATACAAGAAGAATAGCAAGTAGGGAATTTAAACTAAATGCTATCATTGGGGGTTTCAATATGGGAGATGTTATACTAGATCAAGTGAATGTACTACCAAAAGCTACATGGAAATGCATGGGAGAACCTACACTGGGATACTCAACTGTTCAATTAAAGCTAGAAAATCAACATAGAGTCTTACCAATAGGTAGACTGAAAGGAGTGATGGTAGATCTGGATGGTGTGCACACTAAGGAAGACTTTGAAGTCATTGAAATAGTAGACAGCACAACACCTTACCCGGTGCTACTTGGTCTAGATTGGGCATTCGATAACCAGGCTATAATTAACTTAAAAACCAGAAAAATGATATTTGAGTCAGGGGACTACAGGTTCATAGCCCCACTCGACCCATCAGAAATCGAAAGGTTCGTAGAACCCACTTGTCTGGATTTAGAAG
Source organism: Picea mariana (assembly GCA_032191745.1). NCBI lineage: Eukaryota > Viridiplantae > Streptophyta > Pinopsida > Pinales > Pinaceae > Picea > Picea mariana. Next base: position 32,305 of record JASDQU010753617.1, on the reverse strand, counting down.
AGATCGACCAGTTGTACAGAACAACTGTGCGCGATGCAGACTATATAAACCCAACTGCAGACAGGGTACTCAGTTGGCAGAGCATTACTTCATGTACAACAGAATCAAACACTGGGTTAGAAAACTGGCAACAAAGACTACACGAAGTATCCACGAGAAGGTTTTCCAGAATAGACCGCGCAATAAGGTGGATTGGCACAGAAATCAGAGAACCACCCAGTTTTCACGAGCTAAATGATTTGGAAACTTTCTTGACACAATATGAAGACGAAGTATTAGAAAACTAGAGATTGCTAGCACTAGATTTAGCACTAAAGGCTACACCCACAAGATGGTGGGGTGCACACAAAGAGACTATCATAGATTGGTACCAATGTAAGTGATCACTGCACATAAGTTTTGGCGCAGAACAGATAGGTAACAAACAACAAAAATATGACGGACTCTGCACACCAGCAGAACACTTCGAGGCATGTAAAACGCTGCGGAAAATGATGCCACTGGAGGAATGGTCTCACCACTTCATTCATACTTTAGAGGGTATACTAGTGAATTGGTACATGGACCAGGTAATGCGTAAAGGAACCAAGACATGGGCAACACTCCAACAAAACTTTACAATCACTTTCTCATTCGAGCATGAGAACCCCAACATAGACATGGCCCTAAAGTGGATCAGAGACGTCATATTCATTGAAGAATCGGAAGTGAAAACTATCACAGAGGTACAACAGCAAAATAAGTAGACAGTCAAGGATCTACTATCATGCTACCACGTACAGGAGGAAGCACTGGATGAAGATGATCTGCGTGATATTCAGATCGAAGAAGTCGAAGGTGAGAGAGATGTGGAAGGACCACCCTCAGAGTCAGAGGTCATATCTACGCCAATCAAGATAAATAAGGTTAACATAGGGACTATCAAGCAGCCCAAAATGGTCAACATTGGAGATTACTGGGACGAACAGACACTAGAAATCATCACAGAATTGTTGCGCGAATACAACAACCTTTTTCCCACAACCTTTACAGAGATGAAAGGCATAGCCTAAGAATTAGGAGAAATGAAGATACCAATCAGACCTGATGTGAGACCCATTAAACAACGACCATATATTGAACCCCATATATAAACAGAAAGTTAAAGATGAGATCGATAGGATGCTCGAGGTCGGCATCATCGAACCAGTCGAAGAATCAGAATGGATAAACCCGATGGTAGTACAGGACTAGAAACAGGGAAGAGGGATCAGGACATGCATTGACTTGAGGAAGTTGAATAATGCATTCCTACATGACCCATTCCCCACACCGTTCATGGATGAAGTACTCGAGAACGTAGGAGGCCACGAATCCTACTCATTCACCGATGGATTCTCAGGATATCATCAGATTAAGATAGCACAGGAGGATATACACAAGACCACGTTCGTGACAGAATGGGTATCTTATCAGTATACAGTCATGCCATTCGGACTGAAGAATGCACCTGCTATATTTTCTAGAGTGGTCATCGCAGCATTTAAGGAATTCATCCATCAATTCCTCGAAGTATACCTAGATGATTAGACAGTGTATATCTTACTAAAAAACCATGTGGAAGTTTTACGACTGATGTTAGAACGATGCAAACAGTGCCATATATCACCGAATATTAATAAATGCATATTTGGAACACCATTTGGGATACTATTGGGACACATAGTATGCAAAAAGGGTTTGCTAGTGGATCTGGCCAAAATCGTAGTCATTGTTAACCTACCAGCACCAAAAACAATCTACCAACTAAGAGCAATGCTAGGATATACAGGATATTACAAGAAATTCATCAAAGGCTATGCACAGATTACGACGTCAATGGAAAAACTTTTAAAGGAAGGATACAAAGTATCAATGGAACGACGAGTGCCAACATGGTCTCGATACCCTGAAGGCAAATATGGTCACCGCACCAATATTGGTATTTCCAGATTGGGAGAAGACATTTCATGTACATGTAGATGCATTGGCGATAGCACTTGGAGCTATCTTAGCGCAACTAGGAGCAAGAGACTTAGATCACCCGATAGCGCTCGCAAGAAGAAAATTATCAGACTCAGAACAAAATTATAACACGACAGAAAGAGAAGGCCTAGTTATGGTTTATGCACTACAAAAATACAGACATTACCTATTGGGAAAATAGTTTAAGATGTATACAAATCGTTCATCCCTGAAATACCTAGTCAACAAGCCAGCGTTGGGGGGGAGAATATGTCGATGGTTATTTCTATTTCAATAATTCAACTTTGAGGTAATAGTTAAACGAGGAAAACTGAATGTAAGACCTAACCACCTATCGAGGGTCACAAATGGAGAGGAACCAACGAATTTAGAAGACAACTTTCCAGATGCATAGTTATTCTCAGTACAGATTGATGACGATTACTTCACAGAGATCATCCAGTACTTGAGCACAGGCACTGTGCCACAAGAATATACCACTGCACAGAAGAAGAACCTGGTAGTCTGCGTAGCCGACTATCAATTGATCGCAGGACATCTATATAATATGGGCACAAATAGCATCTTACGAAGATACATACTAGACCACGAACGACCAATAATTTTAGTAGAAGCCCGCGAGGGAATAGCAAGAGGGCATTATGCAAAAAAATATACCACGCAGAAGGTACTACGCGGAAGATTATGGTGGCCAACCATCCACAGAGACTCGAAAGAGTACTGTCAACAATGTGATGTCTGTCAAAGGGTAGGCAAACCCAACAGAAGGGACGAGATGCCACTACGACCGCAAGTGACACTTCAGGCATTCGACAAATGGGTGATATACTTTGTGGGACCCATTAACCCACCAACCAAAAGAACGGGGGTGAGATATATTATCACCACGATGGAATACCTAACAAGATGGGCGGAAGCCGCACCAGTAAATAATTGCAGCACAGAGACAACTGCACACTTTCTGTTTCAACAGGTAATTACTAGATTTGGGTGCCCAAGAATTTTGATGAGCGACCAAGGAACGTGCTTCATAAACAGCACCATTCGAGCGATGCTCAAAGAGTTTGAAGTTCATCACCAAAAAAGCACACTGTATCATCCACGGGAAAATGGCACGATAGAACCCTTCAACAAAATTCTAGAGAACACCTTGACAAAGATATGTAACATCAACCAGGACGATTGGGACGTCAAGGTATCAGCAGTGTTATGGGTGTATAGAACCACATGCAAAACGTTGACAAGCCTCACACCATTCAAACTAGTCTATGGTCAAGAATCAGTAGTGTCGTTATAATTTTTAAGATCCAATCTACATCTAGCAATTATCACACACATGACAAAACGAGGCGCAATACAGGAAAGACTGAATCAGTTACTGTCGATGGAGGAAGACTGAATCTTGGCAGGATTCCACCAACAAGTACGGAAAGCAAGAGACAAAGCTTGGCACGACCGCCACATCAAGAGGGAGACATTCAAGGAAGGAGATCTAGTATTGCTCTACGACAGTAAATCGTTGCAGCACCCAAAAAAGATCAGAATGCATTGGCTAGGACCATACGAGGTAAAATCTATCATGGACGGAGGAGATGTACAGTTAAGAAATCTAACAGGTGCAGACCTCAGAGGAATGATCATTGGGAGCCGACTGAAGTTGTACAAGGACAGTCGACCACCCATCGCATGGTAAAAAAAAAAAAAAAAAAATGCACAGCATGAGGGACAAGCCAAATACAAAACATGAAGCCAGCAAGGGAAACGATAGTAGCCATATCGAAAAAGGAAACAAGCAGGAAAAGGAAAGTCAGCAAAAGCAGGCTGACAGGACAACATGAGGCAGAGTTAAAGCAAGGCAAGGATGGATGGGATGTCACATTAAATGCACCAAATGGAGACTACAGAGTAGGTGTAATGGCCTGATGAATGGAGGATTCCAACCATACCCAGAGAAGTACCAGGACAAACAACAAAAGGAGGGGCTGTGCAGGTGGAAACATAGCCTCCACAAATCTCAATACCCAAGAAACGAAGAACGGGCCAAACCAAGTCTACTCAAGAAGACGACAGCTCAGAGAAGCCAGAGACCCAGAAGGGGAGGACAGAAACCACTCAGTCGACCAATGGACAGCAGAAACCAGATGAGGGAGCATAGGAAATCGCATCGAACCCCATCGCATAGGAACCAGCAGGAACTAAGAGACTAGTGGTACAGGAAGCAAGTGAACGCAAGAAAATGAAGGCATAACAACCACCATTGGACTACACAATCATGGAGGATGATGGAGAGATGATTTCTAGAATGGTTCAAGACTGGCTCGCAGAGGATTTCGATCATGCCGCGCACCACAGGGATAAACTGCAGAAGAAAATGACAGAAATGGGACAACTCCTTAAGAAATCTGGGGAAGTCTAGATCATGAGTAGCAATAGAGGCATAGATCCATCGACCACATAGACCACAGAAAGGGTGGAGGTAGAAGAACGCGACCCAGTTCTTCTAATGCCACACACACATTCCAGGGTCTACATAAAGCCTAGCATGCTACGAATGGATGAAATTGTGAGACAAACACCACTGAAGGATTTGGATCATATCCAATTGGACTTGACACGGATGCCATCAAGAGCATTATAAAAACTACAGGTTAGCGTCGACCACAAGATGCAATCGCGAGAACATAAAAACTTAGTCGAGCTACAACAAGCAAAAAAGAAGCGGGAAGCGCTGGAAACAGTTTGTGCACAGGCCAAATATGAAACTCGAGAGGAGAAAGAATGTATAAACGAGCTGGAATGCAGAGTGGAAGAATTTTTTGGGAAACTTCCAACTACTGTGCAAGGAAATGAACTCCCAGTCGCAGAAAAGATCGACCAGATTGCGTAGTCAATTGATCAGTATCAGAAGGAGATTGAGACTCTTCGTGGACAGATTAGACTGAAAACTCCACCATCAGTGAAGGACCAAAGGAAGCAGGAAGTAGCAATGAAACTATAGGAGCTAGAAAAATAGGTTAGCATGACAGCCAACTTGCTGGATAAAGCAGCGCAACTTTGGACAAGGCTGGAAGAGGATCCACAGGTCCAACACTGGGACAAGGAGGAGGAGAGGATCAATGCAATGATCCAAGAACTCAAGAAGCGACAGAAGACCATACCAATTCTAGAACAAGTCAAGGGATCGCAAGAGTTGAAGAAGATACAGGTAGAACTTATCATTGCGCAAACACAAAAACAAGAGCGTCAGGCTCAAATAGAATCGTTGCAGGAACGGATAGCAGAAGTACTTGGGCAAGCAGAAGAAGCCAGAAAAAAGACAACATAGACTCAACTAGAATGCGCAGGACTGATGAGCGAGGAAGTGGTAGCTCAGACAATCAACACCATCAAGGAGAAAATTGTGCAGGCACTGACAAAAGCAACAGAGTTGCAGGAACAATTCCAGACGATCACCAAAAATATCGAGGAAGCACAGAGAAATCAGGTGACTCAAGACGAGTCACATGTCAGTGTTGGGGGCCTATTGGAACCAGGCTGAAGGGGAAAGAAGAACGATCATGTGAAATAAAGTGTGCAGAAAATTGAAGTAACAACTAGCAAAAGAACAGCACGCGCGCATGCAAGAAAGCGTGCACAAAGGAAAGCGACGGATGGAGGAAGAACAACACGTGCATGGGAGAAAGACCTAACGTAAGAAGGTTTAGGGTTTTGGTAATAATATGTAAAAGGATGAAGAGCCCAAAATGTATAAATACATATATAGAAAGTATCATATAGTGGGGGTTGTTGTTAGTGTTATTGTTGTTGTTGAGGGTTAGGATTTGGAGTTAAGTTTTGGAGACTGTAACCACGCAGGAGCGTAGGCGATATGTAATGTTTTTAGCTGTATGAACCGATTTTGTAAGCTATTGAGCAAAGATGATACGAGGGAAGGTAGATCTAAGGATTAGACCACGGGCTGTAGAGCCTAATGCGATCTAGTTCGCCTCACATAGAGCTTACCCAGTTTTGTGGAGAATTGTAAGTGTGTGGTGCCAGGAATGAGAACTGCCATAATAAAAGATCCAAGAGCCAAATGTTTGTGGATGTAGCCCAGGAGGGGGTGAACCATGGTAATACTCGTGTAATATGTTGAATGTATGCATGTCTCTTCTTTCTTTCAGCAATTAATGGTTAAGCTTGATGAATGAGTTAGCACATTGTTATGAACCTATTTATAGTTTGATGGAATTAAACTATGAAATATACGTATGTGACTTCAATGGATAATTAGTTTACCTTACATCTCATTGTACCTAGATTTAATCAAGAAACCCCTATCCCCTACTCCGTCCTAGGCTGTAAACACCTGAGTCTTACAGTCACCCATTTAAAGCTATCTCGGGTGAGACTGCACAGTACCTTTCGGGTGTTGTGTTTCCTTCTGGATTACCAGGAGGGCTGATAGTTTTAGAGGCTTTGTTGGAACCCAAAATGACATGAAACCTAGGTAAATAACTCAAACAAGCTGAGAAGGGAAATAGTAACCAACAGATCTACATTATTTCTTGTAGTGTCCTTATTTTCCACATCTCCGGCATATCTTTACAAATTTTCCTGGAGATTTAGATCTCCCACTTGAGGAATCATATATGTTTCTTTCCTGGGAGCATCCTCTTGCAAATAAGGCATTTGTTCTCTGGCTTTCCATATTTTTCCACCTCATCTCCTCCAACAAAAGGGATGAGACCACATCATCAAAAGTTAAATTAGTTGCTACCTATGGCCACAGCAAGACTATCCCATGAGTCTAGTAAAGAGAATAATAAACTAATACACTTATCATCATCAGAAATCTTAATATCAACAGATAATAATTGACTTACCATAATGTTTAAGGTGTTCAAATTATTTTTCTCCAAGTCTCCATCTTTCATCCTGAGGTTATACAACTTCTTATGTAGGAACAGTTTGTTAACTAGGGACTTAGATTGATACAAAGCCCCTAAATTATCCCATAATTATTTGGTTGTAGCTTCCCCTAACACATTCAGTAATATTGAATATGAGAGACACAATTGAATTGTGCTCTTCGCCTTGAGATACAATTTTGTTGAGTCATATGTTGACATTCCTGTAGGTGCAGTACCTAGATACACAATGATCCATTGATATTTGTCCACCAATAGATCTTCTATATTGAGCTTCCACAACTCAAAAAATTTCTAATTAAATTTCCCGATCTCTATTTTTGAATTGCTCGCCATTTCTTTTCACCTGAAGAATCGATACTGCAGACTTCCCATTGTAACAAGGTTTATCATAAACCCAAGCCAAACCCCTGACCACAAAGGCATCCCCCTGAAGCCAATAACTTCTCTATTACCAAATGTATATTTTAACCTTGTACAATTACTTATTGCAATTAGATTCTTAATAAAAATAGAAAAGATACAATGGCACACGCATATTGCACAAAGATTTTACCTTGGAAACCAAAACCGAGAAAACCAACAACTTGTTTAGAGCCACACCTCTAATATTTTACTCATCATGTATCCTCATTGTTTACATTACAATATATATATATAATCATGTGGCATGTAGAACCCTTAATCCATTGACCCGTATTAGTCAACAACCCTAATTCCTTAACCAAAATTAGAAAACCATCAGTGAAAACCATGTGCCAAAAAACCGCTAAAAACGAATGCAAAAACTGTAAAAAAAAATTGGGGAGTAATGTCCCTTCCCCCCTACGACTTTCTAGACAGGGGGTCTCTACCCCTCTGTGACCCCCTGTGCTCCCGACACAACACATACACTAATTTTGGTCATGCAAAGAATATAAAACATACCCAATTACCAACAACTTGAAGCTTTTTACAATGGGGTATCTCAAGCCATTAAATAGGCTTCATCAATTACAACCCTAATTGTTTTACTAGAATTAGGTTATAATGAAAAGACATGCATGGCCTCATGATAGCCATGAAAATATACGATTGGGTGGAGATAGACATGCGAAGACATGCATGGTGTTCACGTAGCTATGTGAAGTTATGTAAGGACATGTATGGCCTTGAGATAGCCATGCAAAGACATGCATGTAGTAGAGATAGCCATGAAAAGGCATGTATGGTGTGGAGATAGCCATTCAAATGCATGCATTTTTTAACACATCACCCACACTAAGAGGGGGGGGTGAATTAGTGTGTGGACTCTTCTAACTTTTCTTACTTCTTACAAGTTAGTCATTAAAACATAATTGAACAGATTAAGAACAATTAAATCATAATCACAATGGACAAGAGATACCATATGTTTGTGTAAGATTTTGTATAATTGATATGTATATATATGTGAATATAGTAATATTTCCCAGCACCAAATATTTTGTATCAGCACCAACTCTCAAGCAAGACCCAGCTTGCTGATAGAACACAGTCTATCCAACTAGAGTTCATATAGTATCTCAACCAACTCTAGTAGCAGTGATCCATTATTGAATCAATTATGTTTCATGATCAGAGGTATACCATCAACACTCATCACTGTACTTCATCTTCTCTCTTAAATTTGTGCCTTCTTCACTTCGTCTTTCCTCTTATATTCACGCCTTCTTCACTTCGTCTTCTCTCTGATATTTGCACAGACCTCAGGTCCGCATCCCCTTCATTTTTCTCCACAGGCCGCTCTTCCTCAGTGAGCCTCTCTTTCCCACAAGCACTTCTACTTCCACAAGCACGCCATCCAGTGAACCAATCATGGTTGTATTTATAGTTGCTTATGCTCAAAAATTGTTTTAAGTTATTGAGCCGACTTGTGCAACAAGTTATAACTAACTTGTTTATTTACAACGACTTTTGGGATCACCAGAGATCATCATTATGGGTCTTCATATTTACACCTGGCATCCCCTTTACTTTCATAAATCAATCACAGGTATGGATCGATTTCTTTCGTCTCTATGATTACAGAAATCGGCGCTTCCTTCAAACCATGTTCATATGATCATAGGCGTAGAACCATAGGCTTATCAATTTAAGCGATGCATTAGATTTTCCCCTTTAAATATCTTTACCATATGACCAACGGTGGTGACTTCACGTGAGGTGAGACAATCACTTGAGCGCTTATCAATTCAATGTTCACGATTCAATCTCCCGATGATATGGACGATTGTTGGGACTTCGGGTCTTTGAGGCTTCCAACCTTTCAAATATCTTGAATACAATTTTTCCAAACATATCGAACGATTCACATTTATATCACAGAACCATATCAATGGTCATATATGATCCTTACATCTATCCTTTCATTGCTTAATCTGACGGACATGACTTAATCAAGCAATGAGATGGATGGCCACCAATTACTTCGGGACTTCGGCTATTATCCTTAGACTATCCTTCCACTGTATTTTGATCAATGGTTGAGAGTACACCTGACATCAGATCGACGATCGAGATCTCCTTTGGGTCTCTGGACTTAGGAGATTTCAAATCTCAACCCCTTCTTTCCTCCAGAGTAACCACATGTTGAGTAATTCATAAGTGGCAGAGATCCCTTGTTGTCGGTTAATACTTCCACTTAAACTATCCTTCCACTGTAGTAGATCAATGGTCAAGAATGCTCCCGAAGTGATCTTCAGATTGAACATCTCATTTCCACTTCGGGACTTCAGCATTCAGGACTTCAAGACTTTGGGTAAGTGCTGGTGGTAAAAATCCTGAAGCAAAACTCTCATAGTGACATAAATTGCTTACGTCACTTGATGATGTGTCACGAGATGAGTAACTGTCACGTGTCACTCAGATTTGTGATTTGCACGTGCCTAAAATGCCAAATCAACTTGACACTTTTCATTCTCTAACTGTGCCATGTGTCCTTCCTAACGTGGACTGTTGATGTGGTCTGTTGACATAGATATTCTGATGTGACACATGTTCTTCTCCTGGATCTAATGGTTGTCCTAACTCCTGAAATGTATCTCAAATCGATGGTAAAGAGTGACTTCAGACCTTCATCCTTTGGGACTTTGAGACTTTTGACATTTCTTGGTGGTGAAACTCCCGAAGCAATTATCCCGGAGTGACGTAACTTGCTTATGTCACTTGTTGTCATGGAACAAGCCAATTTCCTCTTGACGCTTGTCATCATCTGATTATGCCATGTGTATTTGTTGATGTGGTTTGTTGACATGGTCTGCCACATGTCTTTTGATGTCGTGGTCTGTTGTCATGGTCTATCACATGTCTTTTGTTGTCATGGTCTGCTGACGTGGTCTACCACATGTACTTGTAGACGTATTCTTCTAATGTGGTTTGCCATGTGTCCTTGCTGACGTGGTCTACTGACCAACAACCCTGATCCAATGGTCATCGTATATCCTCCAGATCTGATGGTCCTTATTCATTTCGGATTTAGGGCTTCGGGTAATTCAACTCTCAAACTGAAACATCTAAAGTGAGATTTTTCTGGAGCTTAACATCCTCGCATATTTATACCTGAACTAAGTGTTGTTCGTCGATCATGATCCTATATCGATGGATCGATCTGTCTGTGATGCAGCTCTTCTAGATTATCCTGTCCTTTCACTTAGAATGATCCAACGGCTGATGAAAATTCACGTAAATGAGATCTCAGATATTTTACCTTTCTTATCCTATCCTTTCACTCGAAATGATCCGACAGCTAAAGGGAATTCGGGTTTGATCTGATGACTGTCGGGTATTCGAATAATCAAACTCTCAGCCATTTCATCTTATCTTGTCCTTCGACCAAAATATGATCCAATGGTCGTGAAGACACTCAAAGCAGATTAACGGTTGATGATGATTGTGAAACCACAACTTCCGAGTGATTTAACTCGACACCCAAACTCCGCAATTTGAAGTTGTGCGTTGTTGGTGAGTCAACCACAGTCGTCGATATTTGAAGCTATAAGATCTGACAGTCCTGACTAATTGCGGGATTGGAAATAACACGATGTTTAATTCTCCTTTTGATCTCCACAATCTATCCCTATCGTTGATATGTAGAATGTGCATCCGACGGTCATGACTTAATCTTAATTAAACTGATCATTTTTTGGATCAACCACTGTCATCGATATTCGAGTCTATGAGATCTGACGATCTAGGCCAATTGGAGGATTGGAACTAGCGAGTCATTTAATTCTCTTTCCGATCTCCGCAATCTATCCCTGTCGTTGATCTGGCGATTGCACATATGACAAACACAACTCATTTTGACTTAATCTAATCGTTTCTTGGATCAACCGTAAACATTGATATCTGAGTCTATGAGATCTGACAATCTAGACCAATTGTGGGATTGGAACTAGCGAGTCGTTTAATTCTCCTTCTGATCTCTGCAATCTATCCTTGTCATTGATCTGGCTTGCAGATCTAATGGTCATGATCCTTCAATGGTCCTCAAGCCCACGGTCACTCATATGATTGATTTTCATTATATGAGAAGATCAACATCATCAATTTCTTGATCAGATGGTTGTTGAGGCTTCTCACCTTTTCCTGTGCATTGGTCGACTTCTCAATATTTCCATCAATCCCGATGATACTTCTGCAATGTTCTCTTCCTTCTGAGCTTTCTCTTTTGATCTTCTGCATATTGTTTTCTCCTCCTCCTGAGATTTTATCAAAAGAACATTTTTGATCCTATCGTGATCAACAATAATCACGAATTTCTTCATATTGTTCGCTTCTTCTGCTAACTGATATACTGTGCAATGCGCTCTTCCTTCTGAGTTTTGATCTTCATTCGCTTATGTATTGTGTTTTCCCTTCTGAGCTTTGATATTCATATTTTTTGCTTCTTCTGCTAATTGATATACTGTTGACATCAATGACAATCTCATCTATGGTAAATCACAATGATAATTCATCATAACAACAAATCATCACATCGACTGTTGACATCAATGACAATATGTCCAACAATCTCCCCCTTTGTCATTGAGAGCAACCCACTAACTTCATATACAAAACCCCCCCTATTATGATGCTTTATTTGTATGAAGTTTCTTTGTATGAAGTTTTCTTTCCCCCTTTGACATCAATAGAAAAGGGTTTTTCCTCCTGTGGTAAAGCTCTATATGTTACTGACCGAAATCTAAATTTAGGTAACTCTTCCCACAATCATCCTTTTCTTGTCATAACTGAATGACTCACCTTGTCAATATGCTCTCTCTCTATTTCTGACTACTCTCCCCCTTTGTTTCTGAAAATGTTTCTTCTCCTGTTAATTTACTAACTTCTTATCTAAGTTGATTGGGATTTTTGTGTTTCAAATGAGTAGTCTTCTTGATACCAATTTTTTGTAGTGATCAAGTCTTTTCAAAACTTAATCTAATTACTTTCTTATTTATTAACCAAAATACTTCCCCTGAGTTTTTACTGACTGTTCTCCCCCTTTGTTTCTAAAAGGGTAGTTTTTTCTGACAGGGTCTCTCCTATTGCTATCTCTACAAGATGTCATGTACCTTGTTTTGTACATCAAAATGTTGTTTTTGAGGATGTCGTTGTCCTACTGGAGCACTACGCAATTGTAGCTCATATTATTCAAACAACCCTTGGATATTCCCATTGATTCTCATCGATCTCTAACCATATGTATCCATCTTTATCCAAGATGCTTCTTTATTGTACATTGCTCTTAAGTTGTCTGGGAAAATTTATACTATGCTTGTCACATGACTGCAATTCTTTTTGCAACAATTGACTTCACTCCTATTCACTTATTCAGTCTTTTCTATCCACATATGTGAGTGTCTTGGTTTCTTGAACTTTGTTCTATAATCTTCTATTACTGCAACTTCATTTTTCTTCCATGTTCCATTTACTCCTTTTGTCGTACTGTGTGAAGCATTTCTCATTGATTGTTTTCTTTAGTTCCAATAGTTATAGGCTTTGTGGCCATATCCACCACAACTATAGCATCTCATAGTGTAACAATGTGCAGCAATATGCCCAACATGATAGTTGTTCCAACATCTTATACTGTTGTTGAACCTACCAACTTGTTTTCTTCCATGATGCCTACAATTCAAATCTTTATGACCATATTCATTACAAGAAAAACAATAACCGTTAAAAACACTCTCATACCTTCTTTGATTCATTCACGATGGTGTCTCTCTTCTAAAATTTCTTTGAGGTGTATGATTATCTTCTGGATGTCTTTCTTGATCCGATCTTCTAAATCTTGTAGTGTTGCTTTTATTTCTTGAACATGAATAACTTGATTCATACCTGCTTTCACTTTTTACAAATGAAGGAGTTGTGTCAGACATGTCTTCATCCTTTACAAATCAAGGACCTGTGTCAGACTTTTTTTCACCTTTTACAAATGAAGGACATGCATCAAGTTTCTTAGGAGTATTGATTTCTTCCTTGTTGTATCCAAGACCGGATTTGTCATTTGGTGATCTCTGACTATCCAAGATCTCATTCAAGGTCATGGAGTTGTTCAAGAACTTGATTGAGTGTTTGACTTCTCAGCCTTCTTTCTAATATTCACAACTTCTACTTTCATCTCATGACAGGATTCTTCCTTTTTGTTCAACTGGTTCCTCACTATCTCCTCTCTCCTTTTGGCTTATTCAAGTTGGATTTTAAGATTGACATATATTTCCCTTAGTTATTTTAGTTCTGCAAGGTTTTTGCTTGGTTCATCATCTTCCTTCTTTTATTCTTTTGCTTGATTGATTTCATTTTTCAGTCTCTCAATATCCTCTACCTTTTCTTTTGTTAGATCAGTAACTTTTGTTTTCAATCTTTTAATCTCCTTTTATTTGTTTTCTAACTAAATATTTTTCTCAGATATGATTTCTTCATTGTCTTTGAGTTTTTCTTTTATTTCCAGGATATGCCTTTGATTGCTAAGCTCATCATCTTCCTTCTCCTTTTCTTTTACTTGACTAATTTCTTTCTTCAGCTTCTCGATATCCTCTTCTTTTTCTTCTAACTAATTATCCTGTTCATATATTATCTTTTCATTGTCCTTGAGCATTTCCTTTATTTCCAAGATATGCTTTTGACTCTTTTCAAGAAATTCTTTAGTGTAGTCATGAAGATAGCTATACTCTGAATCATTATGGTGGGAGCAGTGTTCACAAAGACTCCAATCAACCTTTTGTTTGTCCTTTGATAGTTCTTCTTCTACTTCTTCCATGAGATAAATGATAACATAACATTTGTTTATTGTATCTGAGCCTTCTTCTTTACTTGCAGGGGAGGATTCAATATCAACATTATTGCAATTGAAATATTGTGGAGAGTATTTACCTTTATTGATGGTTGAGTCTTCATCTTCATCCTTGATAGGAATGTATTTTTTGTCATGCATTTTGGTTTGATACATCTATTCTAACTTCAGCCATAAGTCCTTGGTGGATGTGCATAGTCCTATGCTTGCCTTGACTGTATCTGATAATCCATTGAGAAGAATCTTCAATGCCACTTCATTGTTATTCCTTGCTTTTCTTTGGACTGTAATATTGGATAGATTATTTGAGGTAGTTAAGTCCTGGGTCTTGATTACTACTAAATTCCAAACTTCATATCCTCTTGACTTCAAATATTGTTTCATATTTTCTCTCCATGAAGAATAATTTGTTCCATCAAATAAGGGAGCTTCAATTGCAGAGACAGCCATATGTCCACCCATTTCTTCAGGATCTACCTTCCAGTGGTTAAAATATGTTGAAGGAACCCACTATGATACCAATTGTTGAACACACTGCCCACGCTAAGAGGGGGGGGTGAATTAGTGTGTGGAATTTTCTAACTTTTCTTACTTCTTACAAGTTAACAGTTAAAACATAATTGAACAGATTAAGAACAATTAAATCATAATCACAATGGAAAAGAGATACCATATGTTTGTGTAAGATTTTGTATAATTGATATGTATATATATGTGAATATAGTAATATGAATTTTCCCAGCACCAACTCTCAAGAAAGACCCATCTTTCTGATAGAATCTATCCAACTAGAGTTCATATAGTATTTCAACAAACTCTAGTAGCAGTGATCCATTATTGAATCAATTATGTTTCATGATCAGAGGTATACCATCAACACTCATCATTGTACTTCATCTGCTCTCTGAAATTCATGCCTCCTTCACTTTGTCTTTCCTCTGATAACCGCACCTTCTTCACTTCATCTTCTCTCTGATATTCGCATGGACCTCAGGTCTGCATCCCCTTCATTTTTCTCCGTAGACCGCTCTTCCTCTCTTTTCCACAAGCTCGTCTACTTCCACAAGCACGCCATCCAGTGAACCAATCATGGTTGTATTTATAGTTGCTTATGCTCAAAACTTGTTTTAAGTTATTGAGCCAACTTGTGAAACAAGTTATAACTATTTTGTTTATTTACAATGACTTTTGGGACCACTGGAGATCATCATTTCGGGTCTTCATATTTACACCTGGCATCCCCTTTACTTTCAGAAATTGATCACAGGTATGGATCAATTTCCTTCGTCTCTGTGATTACAGAAATCGGCACTTCCTTCAAACCATGTTCATATGATCATAGGTGTATAACCATAGGATTATCAATTTAAGCGACACATTACATTCTGCCCATTAAATCTCTTTACCATATGACCAACGGCGGTGAATTCACGTGAGGTGAGACGAGCTCTTGAGCACTTATCAATTCAACAGTCACGATTCAATCTCCCGATAATATGGACGATTTTCGAGACTTCATGACTTCACCCTTCGGGTCTTCGAGGCTTCCAACCTTTCAAATCTCCCAAAAATGATTTTTCTAAGCAGATCGGACGATTCACATTTATATCACAAAACCATATCAATGGTCATATACGATCCTTACATCTATCCTTTCATTGCTTAATCTGATGGCCAGGACTTAATTAAGAAATGATATGGAT
The DNA here is from genome assembly GCA_032191745.1 of Picea mariana. Lineage (NCBI taxonomy): Eukaryota > Viridiplantae > Streptophyta > Pinopsida > Pinales > Pinaceae > Picea > Picea mariana. The sequence goes on along the minus strand of JASDQU010753617.1, from coordinate 16,388 downwards.
GACCACCAATTACTTTGGGACTTCGGCTATTATGATTACACTATCCTTCCACTATATTTTGATCAATGATTGAGAGTACACCCGACATCAGATCGACGGTCGAGATCTCCTTCAAGTCTCCGAACTTCGGAGATTTCAAATCTCAACCCCTTTTTTCCTCCGGAGTGATCACCTACTGGGTAAGTCATAAGTGGTGGAGACTGCTTGATGTCGGTTAATACTTCCACTTACACTATCCTTCCACTGTAGTAGATCAATGGTTGAGAATTCTCCTGAAGTGATCTTCATATCGGATGTCTCGTGTCCACTTCGGGACTTTGGCATTTGGGACTTCAGGACTTTGGGCCAGGGATGATTTTACGAAAGGAAATTTATTTTAAAATGTAGAAACCTTAGTGAATATTACTAATCCTTCATATGCCAACTATAAATGTTTAGCTATACTTTTGTAAAAATATTCAAATTTCTAAGGATTTTATGTAGTTTATATAAAATTTTGGCGATTTTTAAGGTAAAATAATTTTGTCCTTTAGAATTTGGGCTAATCATTTTTAGAATAGAAAATATTTTTTTTGGGAAAAACAAAGGAAAATTAGCACGTGAGAAAAATTTAGCCCCTAAAATCATCCCTGCTTTGGGCAAGTGATGGTGGTAAAACTCCCAAAGAAAAAGTCTTGTAGTGACGTAACTTGCTTACATCACTTGACGATGTGTCACAAGCTGAGTAGCTGTCGCGTGTCATTCAAATTCATGATTTTCACGTACCTGAAATGCCAATTCAACTTGACACTTGGCATTCTTTGACTGTGCCACCTGTCCTTGCTGACGTGGATTGTTGATGTGGTTTGTCACAGTTTCTTGCTGACGTGGTCTGTCGATGTAGATCTCCCAATGTGACACATGTTCTTCTCCTGGATCTAATGGTTGTCCTAACTCCTGAAATGTATCTCAAATCGATGACTAAGAGTGACTTTGGACCTTCGTCCTTCAGGGCTTCGGAACTTTTGACATTTCTTAGTAGTGAAACTCCCAAAGCAATTCTCCCAAAGTGACGTAACTTGCTTACTTCACTTGTTTTCATGGCATGAGCCAATTTCCTCTTGACGCTTGTCATCATCTTATTATTCCATGTGTATTTTCTGACGTGGTCTGCTGACATGGTTTGCCACATGTCTTTTATTGTCGTTGTCTGTTGTCGTGGTCTACCACATGTCTTTTGTTGTCATGGTCTACCACATGTCCTTGTAGATGTGGTATGTTGACGTGGTATGCTGACCAACAATCCTGATCCAAAGGTCATCGTATATCCTCCAAATTCGATGGTTCTTATTCATTTAGAATTTTGGGCTTCAGGTAATTCAACTCTCAAAATAAAAAATTTGAAGTGAGATTTTTCCGGAGCTTAACCTCCTCGCATCTGTATACCTGAACTAAGTGTTGTTCGTTGGTCATGATCCTAGATCGATGGCTCGATCTATCTACAATGCAGCTCTTATAGCTTATCCCTTCCTTCCACTTAGAATGATCCAACGGCTAACGAAAATTCACGTAAATGAGATCTCAGATCTTTTACCTTGCTTATCCTATCCTTCCACTCGAAATGATCCGACAGCTAAAGGGAATTCAGGTTTGATCCGACGGATGATGGGTATTCAAATAATTGAACTCTCATCCCTTTCCTCTTATCATGTCCTTCCACTAAAATGTGATCCAATGGTCGTGAAGACACTCGAAGCAAATTAACGGTCGACGATGATTGTGGAACCACAACTTGCGAGTGATTTAACTCGACACCCAAACTCCGCAATTTGAAGTTGTGCGTTGTTGGTGAGTCAACCACATTCGTCGATATTTGAAGCTATAAGATCTGATGATCCTGACTAATTGCGTGATTGGAAATAGAACAATGTTTAATTCTCCTTTTGATCTCTGCCATCTATCCCTGTCATTGATCAGTCGATTACACATCTAACGGTCATGACTTATTCTTACTTAAACCAATTGTTTTTTTGATCAACCACAATCGTCGATATTCGAGTCTTTGAGATCTGACGATCTAGGCCAATTACGGGATTGGAACTAGCGAGTCGTTTAATTCTCCTTATGATCTCCGCAATCTCTCCCTGTTGTTGATCTGGTGATTGCACATTCGATGGCCACAAATCATTTCGACTTAATCTGATAGTTTGTTGGATCAACTACAGTCGTCGATATTCGATTCTATGAGATCTAACTATCTAGATCAATTGCGGGATTGGAACTACCGAGTCATTTAATTCTCCTTTCGATCTTCGTAATCTATCCCTATCGTTGATCTGGCTTGCATATCTGACGGTCACGATCCTTCAATGGTCCTCAAGCCCACGGTCACTCATATGGCTGATGTCCATTATATGATACGATCAACACTGTCAATTTCTTGATCGGATGGTTGTTGAGGCTTCTCACATTTTCCTGTGCATTGGTCGACTTCTCAATATTTCCATCGATCCCGATGATACTTCTGCAATGCACTCTTCCTTATGAGCTTTCGCTTTTGATCTTCTGCATATTTTTCACACCTCCTCCTCTTGAGCTTTTATCATAGGAACATTGTTGATCCTATTGTGATCAACAATAATCATGAATTGCTTCTTCTGCTAACTGATATACTGTGCAATGCATTATTCCTTCTGAGCTTTGATCTTCATTTTCTTATGTACTATGTTTTCCCTTCTGAGCTTTGATCTTCATATTGTTCGCTTCTTCTATTAACTGATATACTGTTGACATCAATGAAAATCTCATCTATGGTAAATCACAATGATAATTCATCATAAATTCAAATCATCACATTGATTGTTGACATCAATGACAATATCTCCAACATGCGTAACTTTCCTCCTTTATTATGAACCAATACAAGTGGATAAACCCACTCACTATCAGAAATTGGATAAATAAACCAGGTTCTTAAGAGTTTCTACATCTCATCTTTTACTATGTCTTTAAGGACAGGGTGCATTCTACATTGTGGTTGACGAATGGGTTTTATTCCATATTGAATATAAATATGATGGACACAAAGAGATGGATCAATCCTATGCATATATCTTTGTAATCCCAAGCAAACATTGTAGAATATTTTTGCAACAATTTATGCAACTCTTGTTGTTGAAATGGTTGTAGTTGATTCTTTATGTTCAAATATTTTCCTATAGAAATATCTATGGTTTTAACCTGATGATTAAGAGACTCTTCTATAAAATATTCATCTAAATATTGGGGAGTATTATCATCAATAGAAATCTCAGACAAATCATTAAAATTATTAATTTTTGCATTTATATTGGAACTCATCCCTTCTCCTTTTGTTTTTTTATTACACTCTCGAATTTCAACTATTGATGGATATATATTTTGTATGAAATTTGATATCACCCTTTCTTAAATGGTTCCTTCAGCCTTAAGTCTCGTTCTGTTGTAATAATTGGCTTAGTTATCTCAACATAATAATTATTTCCATCATCAGGAGGAATCCACAAAGGTTCTTATATTTCCAAAATCGTTTTTTTCCGAGGCATATAGTGTAAGATTTTTAATTGATTCCCCTTGAAATATTGTCACATTTCTAGAGAAACATTCTATATAAGCATATGTAGTTTCTAACCATGGAAACCCCAATATTAATGGATAACCCCCCATATTTGTTTTAGGGTGCAAGATTATAAAATATGTTGGGTATTCCTAAGAATATATTGTAACTGCAATATCTTCCAGAATCCCTTCAGGTTTGACTGTTGACTCGTCATCCATTTGAAATATTGTTGGTGTTTGACGCATTATATTTTTAAGATTCAAATTCTCCACGACTTATATGGTCATTATGTTAATAGTTACACCTAAATATTCAATCAATGTATTTGGAATTGGAGTTTTTCCAATACAAACTTGCACAATAGGGTTGCCTGGATCAACACATTTTGGGTTAACAAATTTCCTAACATGAGTTCATACAGTTTTCCTACTACATGAATAGTTGGGGGATCTTATTTCTTTCTTCCTAGTTTTAAGATGCACAAATCTCTAATGACCTTATTGTAAATGGGAATGTCTTTTATGTCTTGTATCAAAGGAATTTTGACGCATAAATTTTCAATTCTCCCAAAATGTCAAATGTTGGCTGAGGTTGGGTTCTAGTTTGATTTATCCTCTTTGGAAAAGGTGGAATAGTATCCTTGTTTTTCAAGGAATGTTTGATATCAGATTAACCAGGGGTAGAATAAATTGGATACAATTGTTCTCTTTCTTCTTCAATCATTGATTATTCTTCACTGACATCCTCTACCTCAAATGATCTAAGGTATTTTAACACTTTTCATGAACGAAGATGAGTGACCTAACAATCAAGTGCATAAATTGAAAAATCTAGGCAATCTCTCACTTCATTGGTATAAACTGGTCGATTTGATTGAATTGGTTGACTTGATTGATTTGATTATTGTTGATTTTGATGCCCTGCTATGTTATTAGGATTTGGATTTGATTGAGAAGGAAATTTTGATGGTTTTTCTTGTGCTTGACTAGGGCCTTGTATTGAGGGTAGAGCCAACAATTGTTGTTGTTGTTGTACAGGACAATTATGATAAGGTCGGAAGGATTGTTGTTGATTTGGACATTGGTTTCTTTGAATTGCATATGGATGTTGACCATAATTCATTGGATAAGAGAAAGGTGGAAGCCATGATTGTTAGTTAGTTTGACATTATGGAAAAGTGTGTTGATTATTTTGGAATTGTGGTGTATTCCAATTTTTTTAAAAATATTGATTAGACCATGATGCACTACACATATGGGGTCAAAAATTGACAAAAAATTCCAACGATAAGGATAAATTCAATCATATCGTCGTAAATTTCAACATAATATTAAAATTTTAATATTTTGTTTTCTTGGGCACCCTGATGAACATCGAAATTCCGACAAACATCAATCTTTGTCGATCTTTCGACGAACCTAGAGGATGCCAACTACGTGTTTGAAAACGGTTTAATGCTCATTGACTTCACTGACTTAGTCAACGTTCGTTGGAATATCAATGGAGGTTAGTGTTTTCGACTATTTTTTTATAGTTGTGACGGTTATAAAAGATTTGTATGCTCATTGTTCGTTGCATGATTTATTAGTATTTTTTCTATGTGCTACTTACGTCAAATCCAATTCTTGATCTGCATAGCTCTGATTTTTTACTTTGAAGGTTACAAATTTTTAATTTTACTTTGTCTATTTTTTAAATACCCAGATTGGATCCCTAACCCTTAGACCCTCTTTCATTTGGGGACACAAATTTTTCCCTGGGAAATAGGTATGAACATGTCTACTCAATTCCATTTAATTACTATACAATTTGTCTTTGTGTAGTTCTCTTTTATTGTTTGATTTTATTACTTTCTTATAGTCAAGATTTGGAACTTATGTGGTAAAAATACATGGTTTTGATTTGTTGATTAATTGTTGATTATTGTTATAAACATTTAATAAATCTATGAAAAAATGGATTAATTCTCTAGTACATATGGGGTCAATATAATTTGATGATATTTGTATCGTAAGGATATATAATTTGTATATTAATGTAATTATATTGCTTCAGTGGATTTTGTTGTAAATATAGGAAATCACAATGCCATCACCTAAAGAGAGTCAAAGGACAGTTGCTAGGTTAATATATGCAGGGGAGGCACAGGTCGATACTGATGGGAAATGTTATTTCCCTTGCAATCAATGCACGATCTTGAAAAGAAGAAGACTTGTAAGGAAAATAGTTGAAAGACATTTTTTTATGTATGGGAATTGTGAAGGGGAGCATACATTTCATCCCATGGTAATTTATTCATTATATATGTATTTTTATTTATTCTATTTATAAAATTTTCTTTTGTTTTAATATTTGTTATATACACTAATGTTATTGATTGTTTGTAATTGTAAAGATAAATCCTCCTAGGTGTTTGTCACCGGATAAATATCTTCTAAGTAGTAGTAGAAAAACTATTGTACAAGATGTGGAAGATGGCATGAATATTGAAGATCAAGTCAATCCTATGGAAGAATATGACACCAATAATATTACTAAGACGGATGGTGAGATGAATAGATTAATCTGGGACATATTTTCTCCTATCGATGAGGAAAACGATGATGATATTTATGATGTACCTTTGCTTGATAAGGTAGAACAACCCCTTTATGAAGGCTCAAGAACAAATATTCTCTCTGTTATAATGTTGTTGGTGAACTTGAAGGCATTGAATGGTTTTTCAAACACTTGTCTCACACTTTGATCCTAAGATACATAGTATAATTCGTCACATATTATGCGTAAAGGTCGACTTTATTTTTCTCTATTTTTAGTGTCAATTAATGTGTAAATTAAGGATGCAATCTTTTTTATTACTAGTATTTATATTAACTAGTTTTTTTTTTTTATGTTGTATATTGTTAGGTGAATTTTTCTTACCACCATCTAATAATTTACCTCGCACATACCGAGAGATGTGTGCCATTATGAAAGATATTGGAATGGAGTATCAATCTATTAATGCATGTCTGAATGCTCATATTATATATTATGGACAATATGCATCGAAAACGAAATAGTCTTCCATGGTTATTTGCAGAGCAGGAAAGCAATGTTGTAAAAGAGGTCATTCGAAAAATTAAATTTCCCATGAGATTCACTTCAAACATAAAGAATATATTAACGAAGAAAGGTGAATTTGGTGGGGTGAAAACTCACGACTGGTATACCTTCATTAAATTAATTATTTTGGATGTAGATTTCTATATTGGTAAATATATGACTTTTTAGTATAAAATATGGTTATATTTTCCTAAAAATTAATGATCCCTTTGTTTCTACAGTATGTTCTACCTCTATCTCTCCCTGGTATATTTGACAACACTAGAAAACAAGTTATATATGATCTTGAAAAATACATGAGGTAAATATTAATGATTTATATGCAAAATCGTTGTTGCTCAACTTGTCGATATATGTTTTGTTTTCAATGTATATGTGTTGTTGTTGAAACCTATGATCTGATTTGTTATATCATGTGTAGGTGGTTTTCATCTAAATAAATCCATAAATAAGATATAAATATTGGAGGAGAGAAATTCCTCAGCTAATGTGCGAAATGCAAAAGTATCTACCTCCGACATCTTTCAATGCACAAAAACACTACCTCATACACCAAGTTGAGGAGATCGAAATGTGTGGACCTACACACACAAGGTCAATGTGGATGGTGGAGAGGAACTTGAATTCATTGAAGGATTTCGTTAGACAGAGAGCATGTCCTGAGGGATCTATGGTGGGGGGCTATATGGTATATCAATCGTTGGTGTACATTAGTTAGTATCTTCCTAAATTAGCAGTAAAAATCATGAAGGTGTCTCGAATTTGGGATCTCAATTCCATTAAAAAAATTGAAGGGGTAGTATTGGTGGGAAAGGTAGAATAAGGAAAGTGAAAGGTAATTAGATGGTAGAGATCTATAATAATTTTCATTAATATTGATTTATTTATATATTGTACTTATTTAAGTTTTATTTAGCTTCCACGATCAATTATTATTTAATCTTTACCGTAATTAGTAATTTTTATTCTTTTTTCATACATTTGGTTGAGAGTGGGATGCACTACATTTATACATCGCAAACAATCTTGATTGGATGAAAGTATGGATAGATCGATGTAATATACAATGTAATGGTAGGTTGTCATGGGAAGGGGTGGCTACTTTGCTTAAATAATCTCATCGTAATCAAGATACCAAACTTACTCACAGGGAAATCGATTTAGCATATGGTTTAAAAGATAAACATGCAAGCATATTATTCACCCAGAACATGTTTTAGTTATTTTACATTCTATTAATCTAGGTCATGGTGTGTTTCTTTTATAAAGTTTTACTAGGTATAAATATGTTTATTCATTGACAAATATGCATTTTTTATGTGTGGGGCATATTACATTTGAAACACCACAAGGCTATGTGGTGTAATGGTCGTAAATTTCACATCAAAAAGTTGGATGATAAGAAGAAAACCTCTGATTTTGTGATAATTGCATTCTTTTAGGTCACTAATGTTTCCTCTAGAAGTTGCATGCATCCAACAATATCTGAAAATATATACTATAGGTATTTGAATGGTATAATCAAGTGTGACTTTAATTATTTCAAGTTAGTTATGTTCAAGGTTAAGTGGTACAGGCTATCGATGAATGCACATGATCCTGAAAGAATTGTTATTGAGCATGTCGATGGATTTACCATGGTTAATGTCATCGCGCAATTTGTACTTTGATAGAAGGGAAAGGTAAATGAAGACAAATTGGCATAACGAGAGACTATCCTATCATTGTCACCTCAATAGGATGTCTCTTTCTATTTAGGGTGGTATGCCCAGGAGAGACATCCCCGGTGACCTAGGGTTTTGAGAAGGAGGAGGATAAAGGCCAAATAAAAGGTTCCCTCTCACAAGTCACCACCAATTAGAAAGTCTGGTTAAACAACCAATAAAGAGATAATAAACCAAAAGTGTACCTCCCCGTAAAAAAGCAACACAAGACTATATTTGCAAAAGCACTTGTTAGTTATCACTTCAAATAACAAGAGTCTTTCTCAATAAAAGCAATTGACTAATTTATTGATGAAGTAAACAAGATGTGTAGAAGCAATAATTACAAGACAATACTTCACAATTAATGCCCTAAAATGAGCAGGAATGATCAATTATCAATGTCATAACACCAACATTAATTAGAAGCAAATAAGGTTATGCATTAGTCAATATTTTCAATTTGCTAGAAGCTTTAAATGTTGAAAAATATGGTTGTAGCTTACTTGAGTAATAGCAACAGTAACGTTAGTAGGTCAATCTAATCTAGGGTTAGAAGGAGTTAGTAGTTTGTTCAAATATTTAGATGTTTGAAGGTTGTGATAATAAAAAAAAACACTGAAGAGTGAGAGGTCTTAGACTAGTGCTTTCTCAGGGAAAATGGAGTCAATAAGTGGATGCAATAATTGAAGGAGGAAAATGATAATAATAGAGCCAAAGACAAGAGGAGTTGATGGATGAAGTGTTGGTAAGCCAAGGCTTCAACCACCAAACCCTAGGGGAAAACGACTACTAAGGTGTAGGTAACACTAGGCCTTAGTAGATTTTCCTCCTTCTTTAACTCAACAATGAAGTAAAACTGGCTAGGATGAAGTGAAAAATGCTAGGGTGTTGCAATGGCAAGGCCTTAGCAATGGCTTCAAGAAAATGGCTCCTTGGCACAATCTAGTAGGTGGATAGAAAATTAGAACAAGCACAATAACATGTGCTTGATTCCCTAGAGTTTAGGCTAGCAATTCATAAGCATTAGAAAAATGCAAGGTAAAAACACCATAACCATTCAATTAAGAGAAGAATTGCATAATTTTAGTTACATTTACCAAGCATAATCTAGCACATTACCTAGTTGTAGACTTTCCACCAAGAAAAATGCCAAAATCACCAAAAATAGCCCTCCTTCAACAAGTGTGCACTAAATTTCAGTCCAAAAAACCTAATGAGGGCACAAATTTTAGACCTCACACAAGTGTGAGTGAAAGATGATGATAAAATGAGAGTTTTGGCTCTCTATTTATACAATACCATTGACCTTTAATTTTATTTTAGGTCAAAAAAGGCCAACATGGCCAGTTTACATCAAAAATATTGCTTTACATTAAATGTCACAATTAAAACCCTAAATCAAGCATAAATGATGATTTCATGCCCTTTTAAGGTGACGTTAGGTCCTTTTAGGGAAACGTTGGGCTCCTGGGGAAAAACGTTAGGCCTTCTTGGGCCTCAGGAACCTGCCACGCATGCCACTTGGCACACAACTACCTCCCAAAACCTCCAAAAGAATTGGATGACATCATGGGTGACATCATGGGCCTTCCAAGGCCTATGTCCTGGTGGAAAGGGCATAACCCCCATAGGTGTGGGTCTGCCAAGCTGCCTCTGGTGGAACGTCCTCCTCTTTCTCTGGTGCAATCCTTTGATCTATCTTTGCCCCCTGCTTGGGTCTCAACATCCATCTGGTGGGATTTTAACCCCATGGAGGTATGAAATGATCATCTACCCATGTGTACCTGTCCATAAGGGTACCTATCCATCAAGCATGGTCCTGTAACATCAACAGATACGCCCTCCATGGGCTCATAAGTCACAGGGATCATAGCAATGTCAATCACATCTAATCATCAAGTTATTAAACATGTGCATAAAACTCCTTTTACCTGGACAAGTGCTCAAAGACATTATACTAATATAGAAACCAAGTTTGGAGGAAATGCCAGGACATCCTATTGGGATAATGCTCACTGGATGTGGGATGTTTCCGGGAGAAATAAAATCTAAGCCATGTGAGTGGAAGAGGTGGTAAGGGATGTTTGGGAAAGGGGTGCAGTGATAGCAGGGAAATGTATGGATTACCTGTGGGCTCCTCTGTAGAGGGTGAGTTGCACCTGTCATGGATGCAAATGTTTCCAAGCCCAATCATGCCTTTTGTCTTTTTTTTATTTCTTTTTCTTTCAAGAATCTAGTTAAGGGACACTGCCCTTGCGTGGTGACCAGTGGTGGCTGTGTTACCCACAAGCATTTCATGGAAATGAGAAGGATGGCTCGTGATGAGACCCCCTTTCTCTTATCTATGCCACAAAGATCCACTACCCTGGCGTGGTGACCAGCTTCCGGTAGTATCATACCGCTACATTTCCATGCACCTAATAGGCTAGCTCGTGATGAGACCCCCTATCCTCTAACTAGGTCTTATTTTATTATTTTTATGGGTCCCTCTGTTTCTTACTTAGAAGATTTTTTTTTCTTTCTCGGGGATCCCTAGGCAAAGAATCTCAAGGTTTTAATTATTTGTCTCTTGCATTTTACCAAATACTTTTACCCTCTAGGCCTTTATCCCCTTCTTCCCACAAGGTAAGGTACAACCCTTAAATATTTGACCAACCCAGTGCCCAAACCAATGTAATGGGATGGATGAGCGGGAAAGAGATGGAAAGTGGTAAGTATGGTGGGAGCGGATGATGGCCTTTCATGAATCCCCCCAGTGGCAACTCAAACCCTATGGGTACCAGCTTACTAGGGCATCTTGTCATTCCCCCCAAGTATGGTCAAGTGGAGAGGTATAATATCTAAGCATTTGTTAGAAGAAAAAAGAATTGAATACACATATTCAAAGGTTTTGAGGATCAGAGTGACACATACCACGATACCCAAACTCATTACCTCATGGAGCAAGATCCATCTCTGCTATAGGACCAGGCCGAGGTGATAGATGTTGTTGTTGCTGACAAAGTGGAGGCGATGAAAAATGAAAAGATGGTCCCTCCATGGCCATTCTCAAGTCGATATGGCTCTCGGTACTCCATGTCTAGGACTTGTGGGCCTCGCCTTAGTTATCCATAAACTAGGGGATAACATATAGCTCCAAATCGGGGACATGTGCTCACCGTAGAGCACATGAGAACCTCAGCATATCTGGCATAACCCGTGACCTGCCTGATCTTAACATAATATTATTATTAATCATTTGGGGTGATGATATCACCCCCGACTCATATATATATATATATATATATAATACAAAAATGAAAGCAAACAAATATACAGATGGAAACACAAACTACTCTAGCATGAAATACAAATGGTATATACAATGAATGCAAATTCCTACTTACCTGCACTTACCTGTTGGTTGAATTCTAGGTGTAGTCAAATGAACAGTGAAACCATCCTAGCAATGTCTCACAATACTTGCCTATGTGCTTCATCATAAACCAAAACAGTGATAAGTTAAGCACAAAAATAACATGGGTTAGAGAATGTATCGTATCATCGAAAACCATAAAGTCTAACTCATGGAGGCAGGTGGGAGGGATAAAATCATGCCAAGTCATTCTCTGAGGAAAGTGCTCAATCCAATTCAGGAAGGGATCATGAAAAGTCAAAGGTTCAGAAAACTAACTCAAAAGGTCTAAAAGTTGGCTACCTAGGACGTCCTCATAATCTGAAACCTGGGAAAGGATTGACATGGACCTAGAAGATGACTGACCAACTATTAAGGGAAGGTCGAAAGGCTAATATGAAAGACTTTTTCTTGAGGTATTCAACCTACCCTTGAACTCTAGGGTTTTCCTCAGAGGAAACTCAATACAAAAGACATATTTTCCAACTACACCTTTAATGACACAAGAAGGTAAAGTAATCGAAGGTGTATGGAGAAATTTTTCACAAGAATCCTTCTTCAGGAAAATGGTGTCCTTACTCCTATCAAGACCTAAGAACATTGTTGGTTGATAATCCTCTTCATGGAATGAATCCAAGTGATCAAATGAGTACTCATCAAAATCCTCAAGGTATGACTGAAATCATCAGGAAAATATGGGACTAGGTCAACCTTGCGTGTTTGGAAAGTATCGGTAATTATATCATCTCCTTGTTGCCATTGGTCAAAATCAAGAGTAACTTGTTGTGATAAATGTAAAGGCGACACTTGGAAATGACTCTAAATGCCATAAATGGGGTCCATATCATAACCAACTATATCCCACCTACGCCTCCCAACATGTATGAACTCATCAATCTTATTAACCATGTCACTATATGTATCATAACATGAAGGATCTGAAGCATTCAAGGGCTCATCTATCTCCTCCTCATTTCCCAAATCATAAAGTAGAGAATCATTGTGACTTTGAGGACTTGGGTGTCTTCAACATGCATCATTGTTTCATCCTTATGATTTTTCCCTTCATCTTCAACCATACAACAAGGAAGATCTACCTTGTCCGAGGATTCCATTTCTTCTTCCTTTTCTGAATCATAAAACAAGGCATTGTCAAGATCCTAAAAAAGAAAGTGACTAACCTCATTCTCTTCTTCTTGTGTAGGAGGAAAAGGCTTGTTGATGGCTTCATCATAGGGGGTAGCGCACATCGATACTTTATCATTTTCTTCAGGTTCTAGATCCTCAACCATGTCTTCAGTAGCCCTTTTCTCTTCATTGTGGGATTGGAAAACCTCATCAATATTCTTCCCCTTAGCCTTTTTTTGGCCGATGGTTTGTTCCACTTCTTTTTGGAAATCAACAGTAAAGGTTTCAAGGTAAACTAAACTTTCCACACTAAGCATGCCTGAGGTAAAGAGGTGTCTTACCTCAGACAAGGAGATATTTTTCTTAATTCTTGTAGCCATGCTGTGAGCTTCATTGAGCATTCTTGGGCCCTTTTTACTGAGGGGAAAACCTAGATGCATTAAAAGTGCATTGGTATAGATATGGATAATGTACTTGTCTTTAGGACAATGGCTTTCAGGAATTTGATATAGTATGCCCTCAAACCTATCTTGGAAGTGTCTGGCAATTTCATTCTCAGTTTGCTTTACATGCTCGAGTCATTTTAGTAACGTTTGGATATCTTTCAATTTCATATCCCAGTTCCTAAGAAAGGTCTCTTCCAATTGGCCCGTAGATGTGATGCTAGCAACAGGGAGATTATCATACCATTTCCTAGAATTTCCATGAAGAGTGGCAGAGAAAAGTTTCATTAGAATATCTTCAGCATCATCACTGATAGGATGGAGTTGAAAGAAATCCCAAAAATCAATCATGTGATAGTTGGCTCTTTCCCCATCACTACTAGTGAATCTAGGGAGCCAATTTCTGTACTTCGGGGGCATTTGTCAAGGGTATCCCGGGATTTTACTCATGTCTAAAGGTTTGAAGTTTCTCAGGTCGCATTGAGAAGTCATAGTTGGCTTCGTCATTAGTGGAGTTGCCGGATAATTTTCTTGAAATTATCAAAGAAATAAGGGAATCATCCTTAGTGGAGTCGCCAGGTAAGGTTGTAAGATAAATATTCTTGAGGAAAGGCTTACTGAAAAAGTTTCGTCTTTGAGGTGAATTGACTCAGTGTTCCCCGGAAACAGCGCCAAAATTTTATCGTGTAATTTGTACTTTGATAGAAAGGAAAGGTAAATGAAGACAAATTGGCATAATGGGAGACTATCCTATCACTATCACCTCAATAGGATGTCTCTTTCTATTTAGGGCGGTAGGCCCAGGGGAGACGTCCCCGGTGACCTGGGGTTTTGAGAAGGCAAAGGATAAATGCCAAGTAAAAGGTTCCCTCTCACAAGTCACCACCAATCAGAAATTTCAGTTAAACAACCAATAAAGATATAATAAACCAGAAGTGTACTTTCCTGGAACAAAGCAACATAAAACTATGTTTGCAAGAGCACTTGCTGGTTAGCACTTCATATAACTAGAGACTTTCTCAATAAAAGAAATTGACTAATATATTGATGAAGTAAATAAGATGTGTAGCAGCAATAATTACAAGACAATGCTTCACAATTAATGCCTTAAAATGAGCAATAATGATCAATTATCAATGTTATAACGCCAACATTCATCAGAAGAAAATAAGGCTATGCATTAGTCAATATTTTCAATTTCCTAGAAGCTTTAAATGCTGCAAAATATGGTTATAGATTACTTGAGTAATAGTAGCAATAATGTTGGTAGGTCAATCTAATCTAGGGTTATAAGGCATTAGTAGTTTGTTCAAATATTTAGATGTTTGAAGGTTGTGATAAAAAAAAAAACACTGAAGAGTGAGAGGTATTAAACTAGTGCTTTCTCAAGGAAAATGGAGTCAATAAGTAGCTGCAAGAATTGAAGGAGCAAGATGATAATAATAGAGCCAAAGACAAGAGGAGTTGATGGATGAAGTGTTGGTAAGCCAAGGCTTCAACCACCAAACCCTAGGGGAAAACGACTACTAAGGTGTAGGTAACCCTAGGCCTTAGTAGATTTTCCTCCTTCTTTAACTCAACGATGAAGTAAAAATGGATAGGATGAAGTGAAAAATGCTAGGGTGTTGCAATGGCTTCAAGAAAATGGCTCCTTGGCACAATCTAGTAGGTGGATAGCAAATTAGAACAAGGACAATAACATGTGCTTGATTCCCTAGGGTTTAGGCTAGCAATTCATAAGCATTAGCAAAATGCAAGGTAAAAACACCATAACCATTCAAGTAAGAGAAGAATTGCA